>CM047936.1:11070561-11341287 GCA_026230145.1 Diorhabda elongata
GGTCGATTGTCTCTTTGTGTTGTTTAGAAATTTTCAAAGTCTATCTTCCGAATTTGAAGTCGAATCTCATCAATTCTTTCATATTTGAGCAAGTTTGCAACTAACTGTGTCAGCAATCGTCCATTTACTTCCATTGAACCCCTTTGGGGTCGATTGTCACTTTGTATTGATTGAAAATTTTCAAAGTCTATCTTCCGAATTAGAAGTCGAATCTCATCAATTCTTATATATTTGAGTAAGTTTGCAACTAAATTTGTCAGATATCGTCGATTTACATTTATTGAAGCCCATTGAGGTCGATTGTCACTTTGTGTTGTTTGAAAATTTTCAAAGTCTATCTTCCGAATTTGAAGTCGAATCTCATCAATTCTTATATATTTGAGTAAATTTTGAACTAACTTTGTCAGCAATCTTCGATTCACATCCATTGAAGCCCATTGAGGTCGATTGTCACTTTGTGTTGTTTGAAAATTTTCAAAGTCTATCTTCCGAACTAGAAGTCGAATCTCATCAATTATTATATATTTGAGTAAGTTTGCAACTAACTTTGTCAGCAATCGTCCATTTACTTCCATTGAACCCCTTTGGGGTCGATTGTCACTTTGTATTGATTGAAAATTTTCAAAGTCTATCTTCCGAATTAGAAGTCGAATCACATCAATTCTTATATATTTGAGTAAGTTTGCAACTAACTTTGTCAGCAATCGTCGCTTTACATGCATTGAAGCCCATTGAGGTCGATTGTCACTTTGTGTTGTTTGAAAATGTTCAAAGTCTAATTTCAGAATTTGAAGTCGAATCTCATCAATTCTTATATATTTGAGTGAGTTCGCAACTAACTTTGTCAGATATCGTCGATTTACATCTATTGAAGCCCATTGAGGTCGATTGTCACTTTATGTTTCTTAAAAATTTTCAAAGTCTATCTTCCGAATTTGAAGTCGAATCTCATTAATTCTTATATATTTGAGTAATTTTTTAACTAACTTTGTCAGCAATCTTCGATTCACTTCCATTGAAGCCCATTGAGGTCGATTGGCACCTTGATTGATTGAAAATTTTCAAAGTCTATCTTCAGAATTTGAAGTCGAATCTCATCAATTCTTATATATTTGAGTGAGTTCGAAACTAACTTTTTCAGATATCGTCGATTTACATCTATTGAAGCCTATTGAGGTCGATTGTCACTTTATGTTTTTCAAAAATTTTCAAAGTCTATCTTCCGAATTTGGAGTCGAATCTCATCAATTCTTATATATTTGAGTAAGTTCGCAACTAACATTGTCAGCAATCGTCGCTTTACATCCATTGAAGCCCATTGAGGTCGATTGTCACTTTGTGTTGTTTGAAAATTTTCAAAGTCTATCTTCCGAGTTTGAAGTCGAATCTCATGAATTCTTATATATTTGAGTGAGTTTGCAACTAACTTTGTCACCAATCCTCGATTTACTTCCACTGAAGCCTATTGAGGTCGATTGTCACTTTGTATTGATTGAAAATTTCCAAAGTCTATCTTCCGAATTTGAAGTCGAATCTCATTAATTCTTATATATTTGAGTAATTTTTCAACTAACTTCGTCAGCAATCTTCGATTCACTGCCATTGAAGCCCATTGAGGCCGATTGGCACCTTGATTGATTGAAAATTTTCAAAGTCTATCTTCAGAATTTGAAGTCGAATCTCATCAATTCTTATATATTTGAGTAAATTTGCAACTAACTTTTTCAGCAATCTTCGATTCACTTCCATTGAAGCCCATTGAGGTCGATTGTCCCTTTGTGTTGTTTGAAAATTTTCAAAGTCTATCTTCCGAATTAGAAGTCGAATCACATCAATTCTTATATATTTGAGTAAGTTTGCAGCTAACTTTGTCAGCAATCGTCGCTTTACATGCATTGAAGCCCATTGAGGTCGATTGTAACTTTGTGTTGTTTGAAAATTTTCAAAGTCTATCTTCCGAATTTGAAGTCGAATCTCATCAATTCTTATATATTTGAGTAAGTTTGCAACTAACTTTGTCAGATATCGTCGATTTACATTTAATGAAGCCCATTGAGGTCGATTGTCTCTTTGTGTTGTTTAGAAATTTTCAAAGTCTATCTTCCGAATTTGAAGTCGAATCTCATCAATTCTTATATATTTGAGTAAGTTTGCAACTAAATTTGTCAGATATCGTCGATTTACATTTATTGAAGCCCATTGAGGTCGATTGTCACTTTGTGTTGTTTGAAAATTTTCAAAGTCTATCTTCCGAATTTGAAGTCGAATCTCATCAATTCTTATATATTTGAGTAAATTTTCAACTAACTTTGTCAGCAATCTTCGATTCACATCCATTGAAGCCCATTGAGGTCGATTGTCTCATTGTGTTGTTTGAAAATGTTCAAAGTCTATCTTCAGAATTTGAAGTCGAATCTCATCAATTCTTATATATTTGAGTAATTTTTTAACTAACTTTGTCAGCAATCTTCGATTCACTTCCATTGAAGCCCATTGAGGTCGATTGGCACCTTGATTGATTGAAAATTTTCAAAGTCTATCTTCAGAATTTGAAGTCGAATCTCATCAATTCTTATATATTTGAGTGAGTTCGCAACTAACTTTTTCAGATATCGTCGATTTACATCTATTGAAGCCTATTGAGGTCGATTGTCACTTTATGTTTTTTAAAAATTTTCAAAGTCTATTTTCCGAATTTGGAGTCGAATCTCATCAATTCTTATATATTTGAGTAAGTTCGCAACTAACATTGTCAGCAATCGTCCCTTTACATCCATTGAAGCCCATTGAGGTCGATTGTCACTTTGTGTTGTTTGAAAATTTTCAAAGTCTATCTTCCGAACTAGAAGTCGAATCTCATCAACTATTATATATTTGAGTAAGTTTGCAAATAACTTTGTCAGCAATCGTCCATTTACTTCCATTGAACCCCTTTGGGGTCGATTGTCACTTTGTATTGATTGAAAATTTTCAAAGTCTATCTTCCGAATTAGAAGTCGAATCACATAAATTCTTATATATTTGAGTAAGTTTGCAACTAACTTGGTCAGCAATCGTCGCTTTACATGCATTGAAGCCCATTGAGGTCGATTGTCACTTTGTCTTGTTTGAAAATTTTCAAAGTCTATCTTCAGAATTTGAAGTGGAATCTCATCAATTCTTATATATTTGAGTGAAGTTGCAACTAACTTTGTCAGCAATCGTCGATTTACATCAATTGAAGCCCATTGAGGTCGATTGTCACTTTGTGTTGTTTGAAAATGTTCAAAGTCTATCTTCAGAATTTGAAGTCGAATCTCATCAATTCTTATATATTTGAGTGAGTTCGCAACTATCTTTGTCAGACATCGTCGATTTACATCTATTGAAGCCCATTGAGGTCCATTGTCACTTTATGTTTCTTAAAAATTTTCAAAGTCTATCTTCCGAATTTGAAGTCGAATCTCATTAATTCTTATATATTTGAGTAAGTTTGCAACTAACTTTGTCAGCAATCGTCGCTTTACATGCATTGAAGCCCATTGAGGTCGATTGTCACTTTGTGTTGTTTGAAAATTTTCAAAGTCTTTTTTCCGAATTAGAAGTCGAATCTCCTCAATTCTTATATATTTGAGTGAAGTTGCAACTAACTTTGTCAGCAATCGTCGATTTACATCAATTGAATCCCATTGAGGTCGATTGTCACTTTGTGTTGTTTGAAAATTTTCAAAGTCTATCTTCCGAGTTTGAAGTCGAATCTCATCAATTCTTATATATTTGAGTAAGTTCGCAACTAACTTTGTCAGATATCGTCGATTCACATCTATTGAAGCCCATTGAGGTCGATTGTCACTTTGTGCTGTTTGAAAATTTCCAAAGTCTATTTTTAGAATTTGAATTGGAATCTCATCAATTCTTATATATTTGAGTGAGTTTGCGACTAACTTTGTCAGCAATCGTCCATTTACTTCCATTGAAGCCCATTGAGGTCGATTGTCACTTTGTATTGATTGAAAATTTTCAAAGTCTATCTTCCGAATTTGAAGGCGAATCTCATTAATTCTTATATATTTGAGTAATTTTTCAACTAACTTTGTCAGCAATCTCCGATTCACTTCCATTGAAGCCCATTGAGGTCGATTGGCACCTTGTGTTGATTGAAAATTTTCAAAGTCTATCATCCGAATTTGAAGTCGAATCTCATCAATTCTATATATTTGAGTAAATTTGCAACAACTTTTTCAGCAATCGTTCATTTACTTCCATCGAAGCACATTGAGGTCGATTGTCACTTTGTATTGATTAAAAATTTTCAAAGTCTTTCTTCCGAATTTGAAATCGAATCCCATTAAATCTTATATATTTGAATAAGTTTGCGACTAACTTTGTCAGATATCGTCGATTCACATCCATTGAAGCCCATTGAGGTCTATTGTCCCTTTGTGTTGTTTAAAAATTCTCAAAGTCTATCTTCCGAATTTGAAGTCGAATTTCATCAATCCTTATATATTTGAGTAAATTTTCAACTAACTTTGTCAGCAATCTTCGATTCACATCCATTGAAGCCCATTGAGCTCGATTGTCACTTAGTGTTGTTTGAAAATTTCCAAAGTCTATCTTCCGAATTTGAAGTCGAATCTCATCAATTCTTATATATTTGAGTAAATTTGCAACTAACTTTTTCAGCAATCTTCGATTCACTTCCATTGAAGCCCATTGAGGTCGATTGTCCCTTTGTGTTGTTTAAAAATTATCAAAGTCTATCTTCCGAATTTGAAGTCGAATCTCATTAATTCTTATATATTTGAGTAATTTTTCAACTAACTTTGTCAGCAATCTTCGATTCACTTCCATTGAAGCCCATTGAGGTCGATTGGCACCTTGATTGATTGAAAATTTTCAAAGTCTATCTTCCGAATTTGAAGTCGAATCTCATCAATTCTTATATATTTGAGTAAATTTGCAACTAACTTTTTCAGCAATCTTCAATTCACTTCCATTGAAGCCCATTGAGGTCGATTGTCCCTTTGTGTTGTTTAGAAATTTTCAAAGTCTATCTTCCGAGTTTGAAGTCAAATCTCATCAATTCTTATATATTTGAATAAGTTTGCAACTAACTTTGTAAGATATCGTCGATTTACATTTATTGAAGCCCATTGAGGTCGATTGTCACTTTGTGTTGTTTGAAAATTTTCAAAGTCTAATTCCCGAATTTGAAGTCGAATCTCATTAATTCTTATATATTTAAGTAATTTTTCAACTAACTTTGTCAGCAATCTTCGATTCACTTCCATTGAAGCCCATTGAGCTCGATTGTCACTTAGTGTTGTTTAAAAATTTCCAAAGTCATTCTTCCGAATTTGAAGTCGAATCTCATCAATTCTTATATATTTGAGTAAATTTCCAACTAACTTTTTCAGCAATCTTCGATTCACTTTTATTGAAGCCTATTGAGGTCGATTGTCACTTTGTGTTGTTTAAAAATTTTCAAAGTCTATCTTCCGAATTTGAAGTCGAATCTCATCAATTCTTATATATTTGAGTGAAGTTGCAACTTACTTTGTCAGCAATCTTCGATTCACTTCCATTGAAGCCCATTGAGGTCGATTGTCACTTTGTGTTGTTTGAAAATTTTCAAAGTCTATCTTCCGAGTTTGAAGTCGAATCTCATCAATTCTTATATATTTGAGTAAGTTTGCAACTAACTTTGTCAGATATCGTCGATTTACATTTATTGAAGCCCATTGAGGTCGATTGTCTCTTTGTGTTGTTTAGAAATTTTCAAAGTCTATCTTCCGAATTAGAAGTCGAATCTCATCAATTCTTATATATTTGAGTAAATTTCCAACTAACTTTTTCAGCAATCTTCGATTCACTTTTATTGAAGCCTATTGAGGTCGATTGTCACTTTGTGTTGTTTAAAAATTTTCAAAGTCTATCTTCCGAATTTGAAGTCGAATCTCATCAATTCTTATATATTTGAGTGAAGTTGCAACTTACTTTGTCAGCAATCTTCGATTCACTTCCATTGAAGCCCATTGAGGTCGATTGTCACTTTGTGTTGTTTGAAAATTTTCAAAGTCTATCTTCCGAGTTTGAAGTCGAATCTCATCAATTCTTATATATTTGAGTAAGTTTGCAACTAACTTTGTCAGATATCGTCGATTTACATTTATTGAAGCCCATTGAGGTCGATTGTCTCTTTGTGTTGTTTAGAAATTTTCAAAGTCTATCTTCCGAATTAGAAGTCGAATCTCATCAATTCTTATATATTTGAGTGAAGTTGCAACTTACTTTGTCAGCAATCTTCGATTCACTTCCATTGAAGCCCATTGAGGTCGATTGTCACTTTGTATTGATTGAAAATTTTCAAAGTCTATCTTCCGAATTTGAAGTCGAATCTCATCAATTCTTATATATTTGAGTAAATTTGCAACTTTTGTCAGCAATCTTCGATTCACTTCCATTGAAGCCCATTGAGGTCGATTGTCACTTTGTGTTGTTTAAAAATTTTCAAACTCTATCTCCCGAGTTTGAAGTCAAATCTCATCAATCCTTATATATTCGAATAAGTTTGCAACTAACTTTGTAAGATATCGTCGATTTACATTTATTGAAGCCCATTGAGGTCGATTGTCACTTTGTGTTGTTTGAAAATTTTCAAAGTCTAATTCCCGAATTTGAAGTCGAATCTCATTAATTCTTATATATTTAAGTAATTTTTCAACTAACTTTGTCAGCAATCTTCGATTCACTTCCATTGAAGCCCATTGAGCTCGATTGTCACTTAGTGTTGTTTAAAAATTTCCAAAGTCTTTCTTCCGAATTTGAAGTCGAATCTCATCAATTCTTATATATTTGAGTAAATTTCCAACTAACTTTTTCAGCAATCTTCGATTCACTTTTATTGAAGCCTATTGAGGTCGATTGTCACTTTGTGTTGTTTAAAAATTTTCAAAGTCTATCTTCCGAATTTGAAGTCGAATCTCATCAATTCTTATATATTTGAGTGAAGTTGCAACTTACTTTGTCAGCAATCTTCGATTCACTTCCATTGAAGCCCATTGAGGTCGATTGTCACTTTGTGTTGTTTGAAAATTTTCAAAGTCTATCTTCCGAGTTTGAAGTCGAATCTCATCAATTCTTATATATTTGAGTAAGTTTGCAACTAACTTTGTCAGATATCGTCGATTTACATTTATTGAAGCCCATTGAGGTCGATTGTCTCTTTGTGTTGTTTAGAAATTTTCAAAGTCTATCTTCCGAATTTGATGTCAAATCTCATCAATTCTTATATATTTGAGTAAATTTCCAACTTACTTTGTCAGCAATCTTCGATTCACATCCATTGAAGCCCATTGAGGTCGATTGTCTCTTTGTGTTGTTTGAAAATTTTCAAAGTCTATCTTCCGAACTAGAAGTCGAATCTCATCAATTATTATATATTTCAGTAAGTTTGCAACTAACTTTGTCAGCAATCGTCCATTTACTTCCATTGAACCCCTTTGGGGTCGATTGTCACTTTGTATTGATTGAAAATTTTCAAAGTCTATCTTCCGAATTAGAAGTCGAATCACATCAATTCTTATATATTTGAGTAAGTTTGCAACTAACTTTGTCAGCAATCTTCGATTCACATCCATTGAAGCCCATTGAGCTCGATTGTCACTTAGTGTTGTTTAAAAATTTCCAAAGTCTATCTTCCGAATTTGAAGTCGAATCTCATCAATTCTTATATATTTGAGTAAATTTGCAACTAACTTTTTCAGCAATCTTCGATTCACTTCCATTGAAGCCCATTGAGGTCGATTGTCCCTTTGTGTTGTTTAAAAATTATCAAAGTCTATCTTCCGAATTTGAAGTCGAATCTCATTAATTCTTATATATTTGAGTAATTTTTCAACTAACTTTGTCAGCAATCTTCGATTCACTTCCATTGAAGCCCATTGAGGTCGATTGGCACCTTGATTGATTGAAAATTTTCAAAGTCTATCTTCCGAATTTGAAGTCGAATCTCATCAATTCTTATATATTTGAGTAAATTTGCAACTAACTTTTTCAGCAATCTTCGATTCACTTCCATTGAAGCCCATTGAGGTCGATTGTCCCTTTGTGTTGTTTAGAAATTTTCAAAGTCTATCTTCCGAATTAGAAGTCGAATCTCATCAATTCTTATATATTTGAGTGAAGTTGCAACTTACTTTGTCAGCAATCTTCGATTCACTTCCATTGAAGCCCATTGAGGTCGATTGTCACTTTGTATTGATTGAAAATTTTCAAAGTCTATCTTCCGAATTTGAAGTCGAATCTCATCAATTCTTATATATTTGAGTAAATTTGCAACTTTTGTCAGCAATCTTCGATTCACTTCCATTGAAGCCCATTGAGGTCGATTGTCACTTTGTGTTGTTTAAAAATTTTCAAAGTCTATCTTCCGAGTTTGAAGTCAAATCTCATCAATTCTTATATATTTGAATAAGTTTGCAACTAACTTTGTAAGATATCGTCGATTTACATTTATTGAAGCCCATTGAGGTCGATTGTCACTTTGTGTTGTTTGAAAATTTTCAAAGTCTAATTCCCGAATTTGAAGTCGAATCTCATTAATTCTTATATATTTAAGTAATTTTTCAACTAACTTTGTCAGCAATCTTCGATTCACTTCCATTGAAGCCCATTGAGCTCGATTGTCACTTAGTGTTGTTTAAAAATTTCCAAAGTCATTCTTCCGAATTTGAAGTCGAATCTCATCAATTCTTATATATTTGAGTAAATTTCCAACTAACTTTTTCAGCAATCTTCGATTCACTTTTATTGAAGCCTATTGAGGTCGATTGTCACTTTGTGTTGTTTAAAAATTTTCAAAGTCTATCTTCCGAATTTGAAGTCGAATCTCATCAATTCTTATATATTTGAGTGAAGTTGCAACTTACTTTGTCAGCAATCTTCGATTCACTTCCATTGAAGCCCATTGAGGTCGATTGTCACTTTGTGTTGTTTGAAAATTTTCAAAGTCTATCTTCCGAGTTTGAAGTCGAATCTCATCATTTCTTATATATTTGAGTAAGTTTGCAACTAACTTTGTCAGATATCGTCGATTTACATTTATTGAAGCCCATTGAGGTCGATTGTCTCTTTGTGTTGTTTAGAAATTTTCAAAGTCTATCTTCCGAATTAGAAGTCGAATCTCATCAATTCTTATATATTTGAGTAAATTTCCAACTAACTTTTTCAGCAATCTTCGATTCACTTTTATTGAAGCCTATTGAGGTCGATTGTCACTTTGTGTTGTTTAAAAATTTTCAAAGTCTATCTTCCGAATTTGAAGTCGAATCTCATCAATTCTTATATATTTGAGTGAAGTTGCAACTTACTTTGTCAGCAATCTTCGATTCACTTCCATTGAAGCCCATTGAGGTCGATTGTCACTTTGTGTTGTTTGAAAATTTTCAAAGTCTATCTTCCGAGTTTGAAGTCGAATCTCATCAATTCTTATATATTTGAGTAAGTTTGCAACTAACTTTGTCAGATATCGTCGATTTACATTTATTGAAGCCCATTGAGGTCGATTGTCTCTTTGTGTTGTTTAGAAATTTTCAAAGTCTATCTTCCGAATTAGAAGTCGAATCTCATCAATTCTTATATATTTGAGTGAAGTTGCAACTTACTTTGTCAGCAATCTTCGATTCACTTCCATTGAAGCCCATTGAGGTCGATTGTCACTTTGTATTGATTGAAAATTTTCAAAGTCTATCTTCCGAATTTGAAGTCGAATCTCATCAATTCTTATATATTTGAGTAAATTTGCAACTTTTGTCAGCAATCTTCGATTCACTTCCATTGAAGCCCATTGAGGTCGATTGTCACTTTGTGTTGTTTAAAAATTTTCAAAGTCTATCTTCCGAGTTTGAAGTCAAATCTCATCAATCCTTATATATTTGAATAAGTTTGCAACTAACTTTGTAAGATATCGTCGATTTACATTTATTGAAGCCCATTGAGGTCGATTGTCACTTTGTGTTGTTTGAAAATTTTCAAAGTCTAATTCCCGAATTTGAAGTCGAATCTCGTTAATTCTTATATATTTAAGTAATTTTTCAACTAACTTTGTCAGCAATCTTCGATTCACTTCCATTGAAGCCCATTGAGCTCGATTGTCACTTAGTGTTGTTTAAAAATTTCCAAAGTCTTTCTTCCGAATTTGAAGTCGAATCTCATCAATTCTTATATATTTGAGTAAATTTCCAACTAACTTTTTCAGCAATCTTCGATTCACTTTTATTGAAGCCTATTGAGGTCGATTGTCACTTTGTGTTGTTTAAAAATTTTCAAAGTCTATCTTCCGAATTTGAAGTCGAATCTCATCAATTCTTATATATTTGAGTGAAGTTGCAACTTACTTTGTCAGCAATCTTCGATTCACTTCCATTGAAGCCCATTGAGGTCGATTGTCACTTTGTGTTGTTTGAAAATTTTCAAAGTCTATCTTCCGAGTTTGAAGTCGAATCTCATCAATTCTTATATATTTGAGTAAGTTTGCAACTAACTTTGTCAGATATCGTCGATTTACATTTATTGAAGCCCATTGAGGTCGATTGTCTCTTTGTGTTGTTTAGAAATTTTCAAAGTCTATCTTCCGAATTTGATGTCAAATCTCATCAATTCTTATATATTTGAGTAAATTTCCAACTTACTTTGTCAGCAATCTTCGATTCACATCCATTGAAGCCCATTGAGGTCGATTGTCTCTTTGTGTTGTTTGAAAATTTTCAAAGTCTATCTTCCGAACTAGAAGTCGAATCTCATCAATTATTATATATTTCAGTAAGTTTGCAACTAACTTTGTCAGCAATCGTCCATTTACTTCCATTGAACCCCTTTGGGGTCGATTGTCACTTTGTATTGATTGAAAATTTTCAAAGTCTATCTTCCGAATTAGAAGTCGAATCACATCAATTCTTATATATTTGAGTAAGTTTGCAACTAACTTTGTCAGCAATCTTCGATTCACTTCCATTGAAGCCCATTGAGTTCGATTGTCACTTTGTGTTGTTTAAAAATTTTCAAAGTCTATCTTCCGAATTTGAAGTCGAATCTCATCAATTCTTATATATTTGAATAAGTTTGCAACTAACTTTGTAAGATATCGTCGATTTACATTTATTGAAGCCCATTGAGGTCGATGGTCACTTTGTGTTGTTTGAAAATTTTCAAAGTCTAATTCCCGAATTTGAAGTCGAATCTCATTAATTCTTATATATTTAAGTAATTTTTCAACTAACTTTGTCAGCAATCTTCGATTCACTTCCATTGAAGCCCATTGAGCTCGATTGTCACTTAGTGTTGTTCAAAAATTTCCAAAGTCTTTCTTCCGAATTTGAAGTCGAATCTCATCAATTATTATATGTTTCAGTAAGTTTGCAACTAACTTTGTCAGCAATCGTCCATTTACTTCCATTGAACCCCTTTGGGGTCGATTGTCACTTTGTATTGATTGAAAATTTTCAAAGTCTATCTTCCGAATTAGAAGTCGAATCACATCAATTCTTATATATTTGAGTAAGTTTGCAACTAACTTTGTCAGCAATCTTCGATTCACATCCATTGAAGCCCATTGAGGTCGATTGTCTCTTTGTGTTGTTTGAAAATTTTCAAAGTCTATCTTCCGAACTAGAAGTCGAATCTCATCAATTATTATATATTTCAGTAAGTTTGCAACTAACTTTGTCAGCAATCGTCCATTTACTTCCATTGAACCCCTTTGGGGTCGATTGTCACTTTGTATTGATTGAAAATTTTCAAAGTCTATCTTCCGAATTAGAAGTCGAATCACATCAATTCTTATATATTTGAGTAAGTTTGCAACTAACTTTGTCAGCAATCTTCGATTCACTTCCATTGAAGCCCATTGAGCTCGATTGTCACTTAGTGTTGTTCAAAAATTTCCAAAGTCTTTCTTCCGAATTTGAAGTCGAATCTCATCAATTCTTATATATTTGAGTAAATTTCCAACTAACTTTTTCAGCAATCTTCGATTCACTTTTATTGAAGCCTATTGAGGTCGATTGTCACTTTGTGTTGTTTAAAAATTTTCAAAGTCTATCTTCCGAATTTGAAGTCGAATCTCATCAATTCTTATATATTTGAGTGAAGTTGCAACTTACTTTGTCAGCAATCTTCGATTCACTTCCATTGAAGCCCATTGAGGTCGATTGTCACTTTGTGTTGTTTGAAAATTTTCAAAGTCTATCTCCCGAATTTGAAGTCGAATCTCATCAATTCTTATATATTTGAGTAAGTTTGCAACTAACTTTGTCAGATATCGTCGATTTACATTTATTGAAGCCCATTGAGGTCGATTGTCACTTTGTGTTGTTTGAAAATTTTCAAAGTCTATCTTCCGAATTTGAAGTCGAATCTCATCAATTCTTATATATTTGAGTAAATTTTCAACTAACTTTGTCAGCAATCTTCGATTCACATCCATTGAAGCCCATTGAGGTCGATTGTCTCTTTGTGTTGTTTAGAAATTTTCAAAGTCTATCTTCCGAACTAGAAGTCGAATCTCATCAACTATTATATATTTGAGTAAGTTTGCAACTAACTTTGTCAGCAATCGTCCATTTACTTCCATTGAACCCCTTTGGGGTCGATTGTCACTTTGTACTGATTGAAAATTTTCAAAGTCCATCTTCAGAATTTGAAGTGAAATCTCATCAATTCTTATATATTTGAGTAAGTTTGCAACTAACTTTGTCAGATATCGTCGATTTACTCTTAATGAAGCCCATTGATGTCGATTGTCTCTTTGTGTTGTTTAGAAATTTTCAAAGTCTATCTTCCGAATTTGAAGTCGAATCTCATCAATTCTTTCATATTTGAGTAAGTTTGCAACTAACTTTGTCAGCAATCGTCCATTTACTTCCATTGAACCCCTTTGGGGTCGATTGTCACTTTGTATTGATTGAAAATTTTCAAAGTCTATCTTCCGAATTAGAAGTCGAATCACATCAATTCTTATATATTTGAGTAAGTTTGCAACTAACTTTGTCAGCAATCGTCGCTTTACATGCATTGAAGCCCATTGAGGTCGTTTGTCACTTTGTCTTGTTTGAAAATTTTCAAAGTCTATCTTCAGAATTTGAAGTGGAATCTCATCAATTCTTATATATTTGAGTAAGTTTGCAACTAACTTTGTCAGATATCGTCGATTTACATTTAATGGAGCCCATTGAGGTCGATTGTCTCTTTGTGTTGTTTAGAAATTTTCAAAGTCTATCTTCCGAATTTGAAGTCGAATCTCATCAATTCTTATATATTTGAGTAAGTTTGCAACTAAATTTGTCAGATATCGTCGATTTACATTTATTGAAGCCCATTGAGGTCGATTGTCACTTTGTGTTGTTTGAAAATTTTCAAAGTCTATCTTCCGAATTTGAAGTCGAATCTCATCAATTCTTATATATTTGAGTAAATTTTCAACTAACTTTGTCAGCAATCTTCGATTCACATCCATTGAAGCCCATTGAGGTCGATTGTCACTTTGTGTTGTTTGAAAATTTTCAAAGTCTATCTTCCGAACTAGAAGTCGAATCTCATCAATTATTATATATTTTAGTAAGTTTGCAACTAACTTTGTCAGCAATCGTCCATTTACTTCCATTGAACCCCTTTGGGGTCGATTGTCACTTTGTATTGATTGAAAATTTTCAAAGTCTATCTTCCGAATTAGAAGTCGAATCACATCAATTCTTATATATTTGAGTAAGTTTGCAACTAACTTTGTCAGCAATCGTCGCTTTACATGCATTGAAGCCCATTGAGGTCGATTGTCACTTTGTATTGATTGAAAATTTTCAAAGTCTATCTTCAGAATTTGAAGTCGAATCTCATCAATTCTTATATATTTGAGTGAGTTCGCAACTAACTTTGTCAGATATCGTCGATTTACATCTATTGAAGCCCATTGAGGTCGATTGTCACTTTATGTTTCTTAAAAATTTTCAAAGTCTATCTTCCGAATTTGAAGTCGAATCTCATTAATTCTTATATATTTGAGTAATTTTTTAACTAACTTTGTCAGCAATCTTCGATTCACTTCCATTGAAGCCCATTGAGGTCGATTGGCACCTTGATTGATTGAAAATTTTCAAAGTCTATCTTCAGAATTTGAAGTCGAATCTCATCAATTCTTATATATTTGAGTGAGTTCGCAACTAACTTTTTCAGATATCGTCGATTTACATCAATTGAAGCCCATTGAGGTCGATTGTCACTTTGTGTTGTTTGAAAATTTTCAAAGTCTATCTTCCGAATTTGAAGTCGAATCTCATCAATTCTTATATATTTGAGTAAGTTCGCAACTAACTTTGTCAGATATCGTCGATTTACATCTATTGAAGCCCATTGAGGTCGATTGTCACTTTGTGTTGTTTGAAAATTTCCAAAGTCTATTTTTAGAATTTGAAGTCGAATCTCATCAATTCTTATATATTTGAGTGAAGTTGCAACTAACTTTGTCAGCAATCGTCGATTTACATCAATTGAAGCCCATTGGGGTCGATTGTCCCTTTGTGTTGTTTAAAATTTCTCAAAGTCTATCTTCCGAATTTGAAGTCGAATCTGATCAATTCTTATATATTTGAGTGAAGTTGCAACTTACTTTGTCAGCAATCGTCGATTTACATCAATTGAAGCCCATTGAGGTCGATTGTCACTTTGTGTTGTTTGAAAATTTTTAAAGTCTATTTTCCGAATTAGAAGTCGAATCTCATCAATTCTTATATATTTGAGTGAAGTTGCAACTAACTTTGTCAGCAATCGTCCATTTACTTCCATTGAAGCCCATTGAGGTCGATTGTCACTTTGTATTGATTGAAAATTTTCAAAGTCTATCTTCCGAATTTGAAGTCGAATCTCATTAATTCTTATATATTTGAGTAATTTTTCAACTAACTTTGTCAGCAATCTTCGATTCACTTCCATTGAAGCCCATTAAGGTCGATTGGCACCTTGTGTTGATTGAAAATTTTCAAAGTCTATCATCCGAATTTGAAGTCGAATCTCATCAATTCTATATATTTCAGTAAATTTGCAACAACTTTTTCAGCAATCGTTCATTTACTTCCATCGAAGCACATTGAGGTCGTTTGTCACTTTGTATTGATTAAAAATTTTCAAAGTCTTTCTTCCGAATTTGAAATCGAATCCCATTAAATCTTATATATTTGAATAAGTTTGCGACTAACTTTGTCAGATATCGTCGATTCACATCCATTGAAGCCCATTGAGGTCTATTGTCCCTTTGTGTTGTTTAAAAATTCTCAAAGTCTATCTTCCGAATTTGAAGTCGAATTTCATCAATCCTTATATATTTGAGTAAATTTTCAACTAACTTTGTCAGCAATCTTCGATTCACATCCATTGAAGCCCATTGAGCTCGATTGTCACTTAGTGTTGTTCAAAAATTTCCAAAGTCTATCTTCAGAATTTGAAGTCGAATCTCATCAATTCTTATATATTTGAGTGAATTCGCAACTAACTTTTTCAGATATCGTCGATTTACATCAATTGAAGCCCATTGAGGTCGATTGTTACTTTGTGTTGTTTGAAAATTTTCAAAGTCTATCTTCCGAGTTTGAAGTCGAATCTCATCAATTCTTATATATTTGAGTAAGTTCGCAACTAACTTTGTCAGATATCGTCGATTTACATCTATTGAAGCCCATTGAGGTCGATTGTCACTTTGTGTTGTTTGAAAATTTCCAAAGTCTATTTTTAGAATTTGAATTGGAATCTCATCAATTCTTATATATTTGAGTGAAGTTGCAACTAACTTTGTCAGCAATTGTCGATTTACATCAATTGAAGCCCATTGAGGTCGATTGTCACTTTGTGTTGTTTGAAAATTTTCAAGTCCATCTTCCGAGTTTGAAGTCGAATCTCATCAATTCTGATATATTTGAGTGAGTTTGCAACTAACTTTGTCAGCAATCCTCGATTCACATCCATTGAAGCCTATTGAGGTCGATTGTCACTTTGTGTTGTTTGAAAATTTTTAAAGTCTATTTTCCGAATTAGAAGTCGAATCTCATCAATTCTTATATATTTGAGTGAAGTTGCAACTAACTTTGTCAGCAATCGTCCATTTACTTCCATTGAAGCCCATTGAGGTCGATTGTCACTTTGTATTGATTGAAAATTTTCAAAGTCTATCTTCCGAATTTGAAGTCGAATCTCATTAATTCTTATATATTTGAGTAATTTTTCAACTAACTTTGTCAGCAATCTTCGATTCACTTCCATTGAAGCCCATTGAGGTCGATTGGCACCTTGTGATGATTGAAAATTTTCAAAGTCTATCATCCGAATTTGAAGTCGAATCTCATCAATTCTATATATTTGAGTAAATTTGCAACAACTTTTTCAGCAATCGTTCATTTACTTCCATCGAAGCACATTGAGGTCGTTTGTCACTTTGTATTGATTAAAAATTTTCAAAGTCTTTCTTCCGAATTTGAAATCGAATCCCATTAAATCTTAAATATTTGAATAAGTTTGCGACTAACTTTGTCAGATATCGTCGATTCACATCCATTGAAGCCCATTGAGGTCTATTGTCCCTTTGTGTTGTTTAAAAATTCTCAAAGTCTATCTTCCGAATTTGAAGTCGAATTTCATCAATCCTTATATATTTGAGTAAATTTTCAACTAACTTTGTCAGCAATCTTCGATTCACATCCATTGAAGCCCATTGAGCTCGATTGTCACTTAGTGTTGTTCAAAAATTTCCAAAGTCTATCTTCCGAATTTGAAGTCGAATCTCATCAATTCTTATATATTTGAGTAAATTTGCAACTAACATTTTCAGCAATCTTCGATTCACTTCCATTGAAGCCCATTGAGGTCGATTGTCCCTTTGTGTTGTTTAAAAATTTTAAAAGTCTATCTTCCGAATTTGAAGTCGAATCTCATCAATTCTTATATATTTGAGTAAATTTGCAACTAACTTTTTCAGGAATCTTCGATTCACTTCCATTGAAGCCCATTGAGGTCGATTGTCCCTTTGTGTTGTTTAAAAATTCTCAAAGTCTATCTTCCGAATTTGAAGTCGAATTTCATCAATCCTTATATATTTGAGTAAATTTTCAACTAACTTTGTCAGCAATCTTCGATTCACATCCATTGAAGCCCATTGAGCTCGATTGTCACTTAGTGTTGTTTAAAAATTTCCAAAGTCTATCTTCCGAATTTGAAGTCGAATCTCATCAATTCTTATATATTTGAGTAAATTTGCAACTAACTTTTTCAGCAATCTTCGATTCACTTCCATTGAAGCCCATTGAGGTCGATTGTCCCTTTGTGTTGTTTAAAAATTCTCAAAGTCTATCTTCCGAATTTGAAGCCGAATCTCATCAATTCTTATATATTTGAGTAAGTTTGCAACTAACTTTGTCAGATATCGTCGATTTACATTTATTGAAGCCCATTGAGGTCGATTGTTACATTGTATTGTTTGAAAATTTTCAGATTCTATCTTCCGAATTTGAAGTCAAACCTCATCAATTCTTATATATTTGAGTAAGTTTGCAACTAACTATGTCAGATATCGTCGATTTACATTTATTGAAGCCCATTGAGGTCGATTGTCACTTTGTGTTGTTTGAAAATTTTCAAAGTCTATCTTCCGAATTAGAAGTCGAATCTCATCAATTCTTATATATTTGAGTAAATTTTCAACTTACTTTGTCAGCAATCTTCGATTCACATCCATTGAAACCCATTGAGCTCGATTGTCACTTAGTGTTGTTCAAAAATTTCCAAAGTCTATCTTCCCAATCTGAAGTCGAATCTCATCAATACTTATATATTTGAGTAAATTTGCAACTAACTTTTTCAGCAATCTTCGATTCACTTCCATTGAAGCCCATTGAGGTCGATTGTCCCTTTGTGTTGTTTAAAAATTCTCAATGTCTATCTCCCGAATTTGAAGTCGAAACTCATCAATTCTTATATATTTGAGTAAGTTTGCAACTAACTTTGTCAGATATCGTCGATTTACATTTATTGAAGCCCATTGAGGTCGATTGTCACTTTGTGTTGTTTGAAAATTTTCAAAGTCTATCTTCCGAATTAGAAGTCGAATCTCATCAATTATTATATATTTGAGTAAATTTTCAACTAACTTTGTCAGCAATCTTCGATTCACTACCATTGAAGCCCATTGAGCTCGATTGTCACTTAGTGTTGTTCAAAAATTTCCAAAGTCTATCTTCCGAATCTGAATTCGAATCTCATCAATACTCATATATTTGAGTAAATTTGCAACTAACTTTCTCAGCAATCTTCGATTCACTTCCATTGAAGCCCATTGAGGTCGATTGTCCCTTTGTGTTGTTTAAAAATTCTTAAAGTCTATCTTCCGAATTTGAAGTCGAATCTCATCAATTCTTATATATTTGAGTAAGTTTGCAACTAACTTTGTCAGATATCGTCGATTTACATTTATTGAAGCCCATTGAGGTCGATTGTTACATTGTATTGTTTGAAAATTTTCAAAGTCTATCTTCCGAATTTGAAGTCAAATCTCATCAATTCTTATATATTTGAGTAAGTTTGCAACTAACTATGTCAGATATCGTCGATTTACATTTATTGAAGCCCATTGAGGTCGATTGTCACTTTGTGTTGTTTAAAAATTTTCAAAGTCTATCTTCCGGATTAGAAGTCGAATCTCATCAATTATTATATATTTGAGTAAATTTTCAACTAACTTTGTCAGCAATCTTCGATTCACTACCATTGAAGCCCATTGAGCTCGATTGTCACTTAGTGTTGTTCAAAAATTTCCAAAGTCTATCTTCCGAATCTGAATTCGAATCTCATCAATACTTATATATTTGAGTAAATTTGCAACTAACTTTTTCAGCAATCTTCGATTCACTTCCATTGGAGCCCATTGAGGTCGATTGTCCCTTTGTGTTGTTTAAAAATTCTCAAAGTCTATCTTCCGAATTTGAAGTCGAATCTCATCAATTCTTATATATTTGAGTAAGTTTGCAACTAACTTTGTCAGATATCGTCGATTTACATTTATTGAAGCCCATTGAGGTCGATTGTCACATTGTAATGTTTGAAAATTTTCAAAGTCTATCTTCCGAATTTGAAGTCAAATCTCATCAATTTTTATATATTTAAGTAAGTTTGCAACTAACTTTGTCAGATATCGTCGATTTACATTTATTGAAGCCCATTGAGGTCGATTGTCACTTTGTGTTGTTTAAAAATTTTCAAAGTCTATCTTCCGAATTAGAAGTCGAATCTCATCAATTCTCATATATTTGAGTGAATTTGCAACAACTTTTTCAGCAATCGTCCATTTACTTCCATCGAAGCACATTGAGGTCGATTGTCATTTTGTATTGGTTAAAAATTTTCAAGTCTTTCTTCCGAATTTGAAATCGAATCCCATTAATTCTTATATATTTGAATAAATTTTCAACTAACTTTGTCAGCAATCTTCGATTCACTACCATTGAAGCCCATTGAGCTCGATTGTCACTTAGTGTTGTTCAAAAATTTCCAAAGTCTATCTTCCGAATCTGAATTCGATTCTCATCAATACTTATATATTTGAGTAAATTTGCAACTAACTTTTTCAGCAATCTTCGATTCACTTCCATTGGAGCCCATTGAGGTCGATTGTCCCTTTGTGTTGTTTAAAAATTCTCAAAGTCTATCTTCCGAATTTGAAGTCGAATCTCATCAATTCTTATATATTTGAGTAAGTTTGCAACTAACTTTGTCAGATATCGTCGATTTACATTTATTGAAGCCCATTGAGGTCGATTGTCACATTGTATTGTTTGAAAATTTTCAAAGTCTATCTTCCGAATTTGAAGTCAAATCTCATCAATTTTTATATATTTGAGTAAGTTTGCAACTAACTTTGTCAGATATCGTCGATTTACATTTATTGGAGCCCATTGAGGTCGATTGTCACTTTGTGTTGTTTAAAAATTTTCAAAGTCTATCTTCCGAATTAGAAGTCGAATCTCATCAATTCTTATATATTTGAGTAAATTTGCAACTAACTTTTTCAGCAATCTTCGATTCACTTCCATTGAGGTCGATTGTCCCTTTGTGTTGTTTGAAAATTTTAAAAGTGTATCTTCCGAATTTGAAGTCGAATCTCATCAATTTTATATATTTGAGTAAATTTGCAATTAACTTTTTCAGCAATCTTCGATTCACTTAAATTGAGGTCGATTGTCCCTTTGTGTTGTTTAAAAATTTTAAAAGTCTATCTTCCGAATATGAA
Source organism: Diorhabda elongata (assembly GCA_026230145.1). NCBI lineage: Eukaryota > Metazoa > Arthropoda > Insecta > Coleoptera > Chrysomelidae > Diorhabda > Diorhabda elongata. Next base: position 11,090,861 of record CM047936.1, read on the forward strand.
GTCGAATCTCATCAATTCTTATATATTTGAGTGAAGTTGCAACTAACTTTGTCAGCAATCGTCCATTTACTTCCATTGAAGCCCATTGAGGTCGATTGTCACTTTGTATTGATTGAAAATTTTCAAAGTCTATCATCCGAATTTGAAGTCGAATCTCATCTATTCTCATATATTTGAGTGAATTTGCAACAACTTTTTCAGCAATCGTCCATTTACTTCCATCGAAGCACATTGAGGTCGATTGTCATTTTGTATTGATTAAAAATTTTCAAGTCTTTCTTCCGAATCTGAAGTCGAATCTCATCAATTCTTATATATTTGAGTAAGTTTGCAATTAATTATGTCAGATATCGTCGATTTACATTTATTGAAGCCCATTGAGGTTGATTGTCACATTGTATTGTTTGAAAATTTTCAAAGTCTATCTTCCGAATTTGAAGTCAAATCTCATCAATTCTTATATATTTGAGTAAGTTTGCAACTAACATTGTCAGATATCGTCGATTTACATTTATTGAAGCCCATTTAGGTCGATTGTTAATTTGTGTTGTTTAGAAATTTTCAAAGTCTATCTTCCGAATTAGAAGTCGAATCTCATCAATTCTTATATATTTGAGTAAAGTTTCAACTAACTTTGTCAGTAATCTTCGATTCACATCCATTGAAGCCCATTGAGGTCGATTGTCTCTTTGTGTTGTTTAGAAATTTTCAAAGTCTATCTTCCGAATTAGAAGTCGAATCTCATCAATTCTCATATATTTGAGTGAATTTGCAACAACTTTTCCAGCAATCGTCCATTTACTTCCATCGAAGCACATTGAGGTCGATTGTCATTTTGTATTGGTTAAAAATTTTCAAGTCTTTCTTCCGAATTTGAAATCGAATCCCATTAATTTTTATATATTTGAATAAGTTTGCAACTAACTTTGTCAGATATCGTCGATTCACATCCATTGAAGCCCATTGAGGTCGATTGTCCCTTTGTGTTGTTTAAAAATTCTCAAAGTCTAACTTCCGAATTTGAAGTCGAATTTCATCAATCCTTATATATTTGAGTAAATTTCCAACTAACTTTGTCAGCAATCTTCGATTCACATCCATTGAAGCCCATTGAGCTCGATTGTCACTTAGTGTTGATTAAAAATTTCCAAAGTCTATCTTCCGAATTTGAAGTCGAATCTCATCAATTCTTATATATTTGAGTAAGTTTGCAACTAACTTCGTCAGATATCGTCGATTTACATTAATTGAAGCCTATTGAGGTCGATTGTTACATTGTATTGTTTGAAAGTTTTCAAAGTCTATCTTCCGAATTTGAAGTCAAATCTCATCAATTCTTATATATTTGAGTAAGTTTGCAACTAACTTTGTCAGATATCGTCGATTTACATTTATTGAAGCCCATTGAGGTCGATTGTCACATTGTATTGTTTGAAAATTTTCAAAGTCTATCTTCCGAATTTGAAGTCAAATCTCATCAATTTTTATATATTTGAGTAAGTTTGCAACTAAATTTGTCAGATATCGTCGATTTACATTTATTGAAGCCCATTGAGGTCGATTGTCACTTTGTGTTGTTTAAAAATTTTCAAAGTCTATCTTCCGAATTTGAAGTCGAATCTCATCAATTCTTATATATTTGAGTAAGTTTGCAACTAACTTCGTCAGATATCGTCGATTTACATTCATTGAAGCCCATTGAGGTCGATTGTCTCTTTGTGTTGTTTAGAAATTTTCAAAGTCTATCTTCCGAATTAGAAGTCGAATCTCATCAATTCTTATATATTTGAGTAAAGTTTCAACTAACTTTGTCAGCAATCTTCGATTCACATCCATTGAAGCCCATTGAGGTCGATTGTCACTTTGTGTTGTTTGAAAATTTTCAAAGTCTATCTTCCGGATTAGAAGTCGAATCTCATCAATTATTATATATTTGAGTAAATTTTCAACTAACTTTGTCAGCAATCTTCGATTCACTACCATTGAAGCCCATTGAGCTCGATTGTCACTTAGTGTTGTTCAAAAATTTCCAAAGTCTATCTTCCGAATCTGAATTCGAATCTCATCAATACTTATATATTTGAGTAAATTTGCAACTAACTTTTTCAGCAATCTTCGATTCACTTCCATTGGAGCCCATTGAGGTCGATTGTCCCTTTGTGTTGTTTAAAAATTCTCAAAGTCTATCTTCCGAATTTGAAGTCGAATCTCATCAATTCTTATATATTTGAGTAAGTTTGCAACTAACTTTGTCAGATATCGTCGATTTACATTTATTGAAGCCCATTGAGGTCGATTGTCACATTGTAATGTTTGAAAATTTTCAAAGTCTATCTTCCGAATTTGAAGTCAAATCTCATCAATTTTTATATATTTAAGTAAGTTTGCAACTAACTTTGTCAGATATCGTCGATTTACATTTATTGAAGCCCATTGAGGTCGATTGTCACTTTGTGTTGTTTAAAAATTTTCAAAGTCTATCTTCCGAATTAGAAGTCGAATCTCATCAATTCTCATATATTTGAGTGAATTTGCAACAACTTTTTCAGCAATCGTCCATTTACTTCCATCGAAGCACATTGAGGTCGATTGTCATTTTGTATTGGTTAAAAATTTTCAAGTCTTTCTTCCGAATTTGAAATCGAATCCCATTAATTCTTATATATTTGAATAAATTTTCAACTAACTTTGTCAGCAATCTTCGATTCACTACCATTGAAGCCCATTGAGCTCGATTGTCACTTAGTGTTGTTCAAAAATTTCCAAAGTCTATCTTCCGAATCTGAATTCGAATCTCATCAATACTTATATATTTGAGTAAATTTGCAACTAACTTTTTCAGCAATCTTCGATTCACTTCCATTGGAGCCCATTGAGGTCGATTGTCCCTTTGTGTTGTTTAAAAATTCTCAAAGTCTATCTTCCGAATTTGAAGTCGAATCTCATCAATTCTTATATATTTGAGTAAGTTTGCAACTAACTTTGTCAGATATCGTCGATTTACATTTATTGAAGCCCATTGAGGTCGATTGTCACATTGTATTGTTTGAAAATTTTCAAAGTCTATCTTCCGAATTTGAAGTCAAATCTCATCAATTTTTATATATTTGAGTAAGTTTGCAACTAACTTTGTCAGATATCGTCGATTTACATTTATTGGAGCCCATTGAGGTCGATTGTCACTTTGTGTTGTTTAAAAATTTTCAAAGTCTATCTTCCGAATTAGAAGTCGAATCTCATCAATTCTTATATATTTGAGTAAATTTGCAACTAACTTTTTCAGCAATCTTCGATTCACTTCCATTGAGGTCGATTGTCCCTTTGTGTTGTTTGAAAATTTTAAAAGTGTATCTTCCGAATTTGAAGTCGAATCTCATCAATTTTATATATTTGAGTAAATTTGCAATTAACTTTTTCAGCAATCTTCGATTCACTTAAATTGAGGTCGATTGTCCCTTTGTGTTGTTTAAAAATTTTAAAAGTCTATCTTCCGAATATGAAGTCGAATCTCATCAATTCTTATATATTTGAGTGAAGTTGCAACTAACTTTGTCAGCAATCGTCCATTTACTTCCATTGAAGCCCATTGAGCTCGATTGTCACTTTGTATTGATTGAAAATTTTCAAAGTCTATCATCCGAATTTGAAGTCGAATCTCATCTATTCTCATATATTTGAGTGAATTTGCAACAACTTTTTCAGCAATCGTCCATTTACTTCCATCGAAGCACATTGAGGTCGATTGTCATTTTGTATTGATTAAAAATTTTCAAGTCTTTCTTCCGAATCTGAAGTCGAATCTCATCAATTCTTATATATTTGAGTAAGTTTGCAATTAATTATGTCAGATATCGTCGATTTACATTTATTGAAGCCCATTGAGGTCGATTGTCACTTTGTGTTGTTTGAAAATTTTCAAAGTCTATCTTCAGAATTTGAAGTGGAATCTCATCAATTCTTATATATTTGAGTAAATTTTCAACTAACTTTGTCAGCAATCTTCGATTCACATCCATTGAAGCCCATTGAGCTCGATTGTCACTTAGTGTTGTTCAAAAATTTCCAAAGTCTATCTTCCGAATTTGAAGTCGAATCTCATCACTTCTTATATATTTGAGTAAGTTTGCAACTAACTTTGTCAGATATCGTCGATTTACATTTATTGAAGCCCATTGAGGTCGATTGTTACATTGTATTGTTTGAAAATTTTCAAAGTCTATCTTCCGAATTTGAAGTCAAATCTCATCAATTCTTATATATTTGAGTAAGTTTGCAACTAACTTTGTCAGATATCGTCGATTTACATTTATTGAAGCCCATTGAGGTTGATTGTCACATTGTATTGTTTGAAAATTTTCAAAGTCTATCTTCCGAATTTGAAGTCAAATCTCATCAATTCTTATATATTTGAGTAAGTTTGCAACTAACATTGTCAGATATCGTCGATTTACATTTATTGAAGCCCATTTAGGTCGATTGTTAATTTGTGTTGTTTAGAAATTTTCAAAGTCTATCTTCCGAATTAGAAGTCGAATCTCATCAATTCTTATATATTTGAGTAAAGTTTCAACTAACTTTGTCAGTAATCTTCGATTCACATCCATTGAAGCCCATTGAGGTCGATTGTCTCTTTGTGTTGTTTAGAAATTTTCAAAGTCTATCTTCCGAATTAGAAGTCGAATCTCATCAATTCTCATATATTTGAGTGAATTTGCAACAACTTTTCCAGCAATCGTCCATTTACTTCCATCGAAGCACATTGAGGTCGATTGTCATTTTGTATTGGTTAAAAATTTTCAAGTCTTTCTTCCGAATTTGAAATCGAATCCCATTAATTTTTATATATTTGAATAAGTTTGCAACTAACTTTGTCAGATATCGTCGATTCACATCCATTGAAGCCCATTGAGGTCGATTGTCCCTTTGTGTTGTTTAAAAATTCTCAAAGTCTAACTTCCGAATTTGAAGTCGAATTTCATCAATCCTTATATATTTGAGTAAATTTCCAACTAACTTTGTCAGCAATCTTCGATTCACATCCATTGAAGTCCATTGAGCTCGATTGTCACTTAGTGTTGATTAAAAATTTCCAAAGTCTATCTTCCGAATTTGAAGTCGAATCTCATCAATTCTTATATATTTGAGTAAGTTTGCAACTAACTTCGTCAGATATCGTCGATTTACATTTATTGAAGCCCATTGAGGTTGATTGTCACATTGTATTGTTTGAAAATTTTCAAAGTCTATCTTCCGAATTTGAAGTCAAATCTCATCAATTCTTATATATTTGAGTAAGTTTGCAACTAACATTGTCAGATATCGTCGATTTACATTTATTGAAGCCCATTTAGGTCGATTGTTAATTTGTGTTGTTTAGAAATTTTCAAAGTCTATCTTCCGAATTAGAAGTCGAATCTCATCAATTCTTATATATTTGAGTAAAGTTTCAACTAACTTTGTCAGTAATCTTCGATTCACATCCATTGAAGCCCATTGAGGTCGATTGTCTCTTTGTGTTGTTTAGAAATTTTCAAAGTCTATCTTCCGAATTAGAAGTCGAATCTCATCAATTCTCATATATTTGAGTGAATTTGCAACAACTTTTCCAGCAATCGTCCATTTACTTCCATCGAAGCACATTGAGGTCGATTGTCATTTTGTATTGGTTAAAAATTTTCAAGTCTTTCTTCCGAATTTGAAATCGAATCCCATTAATTTTTATATATTTGAATAAGTTTGCAACTAACTTTGTCAGATATCGTCGATTCACATCCATTGAAGCCCATTGAGGTCGATTGTCCCTTTGTGTTGTTTAAAAATTCTCAAAGTCTAACTTCCGAATTTGAAGTCGAATTTCATCAATCCTTATATATTTGAGTAAATTTCCAACTAACTTTGTCAGCAATCTTCGATTCACATCCATTGAAGTCCATTGAGCTCGATTGTCACTTAGTGTTGATTAAAAATTTCCAAAGTCTATCTTCCGAATTTGAAGTCGAATCTCATCAATTCTTATATATTTGAGTAAGTTTGCAACTAACTTCGTCAGATATCGTCGATTTACATTTATTGAAGCCCATTGAGGTTGATTGTCACATTGTATTGTTTGAAAATTTTCAAAGTCTATCTTCCGAATTTGAAGTCAAATCTCATCAATTCTTATATATTTGAGTAAGTTTGCAACTAACATTGTCAGATATCGTCGATTTACATTTATTGAAGCCCATTTAGGTCGATTGTTAATTTGTGTTGTTTAGAAATTTTCAAAGTCTATCTTCCGAATTAGAAGTCGAATCTCATCAATTCTTATATATTTGAGTAAAGTTTCAACTAACTTTGTCAGTAATCTTCGATTCACATCCATTGAAGCCCATTGAGGTCGATTGTCTCTTTGTGTTGTTTAGAAATTTTCAAAGTCTATCTTCCGAATTAGAAGTCGAATCTCATCAATTCTCATATATTTGAGTGAATTTGCAACAACTTTTCCAGCAATCGTCCATTTACTTCCATCGAAGCACATTGAGGTCGATTGTCATTTTGTATTGGTTAAAAATTTTCAAGTCTTTCTTCCGAATTTGAAATCGAATCCCATTAATTTTTATATATTTGAATAAGTTTGCAACTAACTTTGTCAGATATCGTCGATTCACATCCATTGAAGCCCATTGAGGTCGATTGTCCCTTTGTGTTGTTTAAAAATTCTCAAAGTCTAACTTCCGAATTTGAAGTCGAATTTCATCAATCCTTATATATTTGAGTAAATTTCCAACTAACTTTGTCAGCAATCTTCGATTCACATCCATTGAAGTCCATTGAGCTCGATTGTCACTTAGTGTTGATTAAAAATTTCCAAAGTCTATCTTCCGAATTTGAAGTCGAATCTCATCAATTCTTATATATTTGAGTAAGTTTGCAACTAACTTCGTCAGATATCGTCGATTTACATTAATTGAAGCCTATTGAGGTCGATTGTTACATTGTATTGTTTGAAAGTTTTCAAAGTCTATCTTCCGAATTAGAAGTCGAATCTCATCAATTCTTATATATTTGAGTAAAGTTTCAACTAACTTTGTCAGCAATCTTCGATTCACATCCATTGAAGCCCATTGAGGTCGATTGTCACTTTGTGTTGTTTGAAAATTTTCAAAGTCTATCTTCCGAGTTTGAAGTCGAATCTCATCAATTCTTAAATATTTGAGTGAGTTCGCAACTAACTTTGTCAGATATTGTCGATTTACATCTATTGAAGCCCATTGAGGTCGATTGTCACTTTGTGTTGTTTGAAAATTTTCAAAGTCTATCTTCCGAGTTTGAAGTCGAATCTCATCAATTCTTATATATTTGAGTGAGTTTGCGACTAACTTTGTCAGCAATCCTCGATTTACATCCATTGAAGCTCATTGAGGTCGATTGTCCCTTTGTGTTGTTTAAAAATTTTCAAAGTCTATCTTCCGAATTTGGAGTCGAATCTCATCAATTCTTATATATTTGAGTGAATTTGCAACTAACTTTTTCAGGAATCTTCGATTCCCTTCCATTGAAGCCCATTGAGGTCAATTGTCCCTTTGTGTTGTTTAAAAATTCTCAAAGTCTATCTTCCGAATTTGAAGTCGAATCTCATCAATTCTTATATATTCGAGTAAATTTTCAACTAACTTTGTCAGCAATCTTCGAATCACATCCATTGAAGCCCATTGAGCTCGATTGTCACTTAGTGTTGTTTAAAAATTTCCAAAGTCTATCTTCCGAATTTGAAGTCGAATCTCATCAATTCTTATATATTTGAGTAAATTTGCAACTTACTTTTTCAGCAATCTTCGATTCACTTCCATTGAAGCCCATTGAGGTCGATTGTCCCTTTGTGTTGTTTAAAAATTCTCAAAGTCTATCTTCCGAATTTGAAGTCGAATCTCATCAATTCTTATATATTTGAGTAAGTTTGCAACTAACTTCGTCAGATATCGTCGATTTACATTTATTGAAGCCCATTGAGGTCGATTGTTACATTGTATTGTTTGAAAATTTTCAAAGTCTATCTTCCGAATTTGAAGTCAAATCTCATCAATTCTTATATATTTGAGTAAGTTTGCAACTAACTTTGTCAGATATCGTCGATTTACATTTATTGAAGCCCATTGAGGTTGATTGTCACATTGTATTGTTTGAAAATTTTCAAAGTCTATCTTCCGAATTTGAAGTCAAATCTCATCAATTTTTATATATTTGAGTAAGTTTGCAACTAACTTTGTCAGATATCGTCGATTTACATTTATTGAAGCCCATTGAGGTCGATTGTCACTTTGTGTTGTTTAAAAATTTTCAAAGTCTATCTTCCGAATTTGAAGTCGAATCTCATCAATTCTCATATATTTGAGTGAATTTGCAACAACTTTTTCAGCAATCGTCCATTTACTTCCATCGAAGCACATTGAGGTCGATTGTCATTTTGTATTGGTTAAAAATTTTCAAGTCTTTCTTCCGAATTTGAAATCGAATCCCATTAATTCTTATATATTTGAATAAGTTTGCAACTAAATTTGTCAGATATCGTCGATTTACATTTATTGAAGCCCATTGAGGTCGATTGTCACTTTGTGTTGTTTAAAAATTTTCAAAGTCTATCTTCCGAATTTGAAGTCGAATCTCATCAATTCTTATATATTTGAGTAAGTTTGCAACTAACTTTGTCAGATATCGTCGATTTACATTTATTGAAGCCCATTGAGGTCGATTGTCTCTTTGTGTTGTTTAGAAATTTTCAAAGTCTATCTTCCGAATTAGAAGTCGAATCTCATCAATTCTTATATATTTGAGTAAAGTTTCAACTAACTTTGTCAGCAATCTTCGATTCACATCCATTGAAGCCCATTGAGGTCGATTGTCACTTTGTGTTGTTTGAAAATTTTCAAAGTCTATCTTCCGAGTTTGAAGTCGAATCTCATCAATTCTTAAATATTTGAGTGAGTTCGCAACTAACTTTGTCAGATATTGTCGATTTACATCTATTGAAGCCCATTGAGGTCGATTGTCACTTTGTGTTGTTTGAAAATTTTCAAAGTCTATCTTCCGAGTTTGAAGTCGAATCTCATCAATTCTTATATATTTGAGTGAGTTTGCGACTAACTTTGTCAGCAATCCTCGATTTACATCCATTGAAGCCCATTGAGGTCGATTGTCCCTTTGTGTTGTTTAAAAATTTTCAAAGTCTATCTTCCGAATTTGGAGTCGAATCTCATCAATTCTTATATATTTGAGTGAATTTGCAACTAACTTTTTCAGGAATCTTCGATTCCCTTCCATTGAAGCCCATTGAGGTCAATTGTCCCTTTGTGTTGTTTAAAAATTCTCAAAGTCTATCTTCCGAATTTGAAGTCGAATCTCATCAATTCTTATATATTCGAGTAAATTTTCAACTAACTTTGTCAGCAATCTTCGAATCACATCCATTGAAGCCCATTGAGCTCGATTGTCACTCAGTGTTGTTTAAAAATTTCCAAAGTCTATCTTCCGTATTTGAAGTCGAATCTCATCAATTCTTATATATTTGAGTAAATTTGCAACTTACTTTTTCAGCAATCTTCGATTCACTTCCATTGAAGCCCATTGAGGTCGATTGTCCCTTTGTGTTGTTTTAAAATTCTCAAAGTCTATCTTCCGAATTAGAAGTCGAATCTCATCAATTCTTATATATTTGACTAAGATTGCAACTAACTTTGTCAGATATCGTCGATTTACATTTATTGAATCCCATTGAGGTCGATTGTCACATTGTATTGTTTGAAAATTTTCAAAGTCTATCTTCCGAATTAGAAGTCGAATCTCATCAATTCTTATATATTTGAGTAAATTTGCAACTAACTTTTTCAGCAATCTTCGATTCACTTCCATTGAAGCCCATTGAGGTCGATTGTCCCTTTGTGTTGTTTAAAAATTCTCAAAGTCTATCTTCCGAATTAGAAGTCGAATCTCATCAATTCTTATATATTTGAGTAAGTTTGCAACTAACTTTGTCAGATATCGTCGATTTACATTTATTGAAGCCCATTGAGGTCGATTGTCACATTGTATTGTTTGAGAATTTTCAAAGTCTATCTTCCGAATTTGAAGTCAAATCTCATCAATTTTTATATATTTGAGTAAGTTTGCAACTAAATTTGTCAGATATCGTCGATTTACATTTATTGAAGCCCATTGAGGTCGATTGTCTCTTTGTGTTGTTTAGAAATTTTCAAAGTCTATCTTCCGAATTAGAAGTCGAATCTCATCAATTCTTATATATTTGAGTAAAGTTTCAACTAACTTTGTCAGCAATCTTCGATTCACATCCATTGAAGCCCATTGAGGTCGATTGTCACTTTGTGTTGTTTGAAAATTTTCAAAGTCTATCTTCCGAGTTTGAAGTCGAATCTCATCAATTCTTATATATTCGAGTAAATTTTCAACTAACTTTGTCAGCAATCTTCGAATCACATCCATTGAAGCCCATTGAGCTCGATTGTCACTTAGTGTTGTTTAAAAATTTCCAAAGTCTATCTTCCGAATTTGAAGTCGAATCTCATCAATTCTTATATATTTGAGTAAATTTGCAACTTACTTTTTCAGCAATCTTCGATTCACTTCCATTGAAGCCCATTGAGGTCGATTGTCCCTTTGTGTTGTTTTAAAATTCTCAAAGTCTATCTTCCGAATTAGAAGTCGAATCTCATCAATTCTTATATATTTGAGTAAGATTGCAACTATCTTTGTCAGATATCGTCGATTTACATTTATTGAATCCCATTGAGGTCGATTGTCACATTGTATTGTTTGAAAATTTTCAAAGTCTATCTTCCAAATTATAAGTCGAATCTCATCAATTCTTATATATTTGAGTAAATTTGCAACTTACTTTTTCAGCAATCTTCGATTCACTTCCATTGAAGCCCATTGAGGTCGATTGTCCCTTTGTGTTGTTTAAAAATTCTCAAAGTCTATCTTCCGAATTAGAAGTCGAATCTCATCAATTCTTATATATTTGAGTAAAGTTTCAACTAACTTTGTCAGCAATCTTCGATTCACATCCATTGAAGCCCATTGAGGTCGATTGTCACTTTGTGTTGTTTGAAAATTTTCAAAGTCTATCTTCCGAGTTTGAAGTCGAATCTCATCAATTCTTATATATTTGAGTGAGTTCGCAACTAACTTTGTCAGATATTGTCGATTTACATCTATTGAAGCCCATTGAGGTCGATTGTCACTTTGTGTTGTTTGAAAATTTTCAAAGTCTATCTTCCGAGTTTGAAGTCGAATCTAATCAATTCTTATATATTTGAGTGAGTTTGCAACTAACTTTGTCAGCAATCCTCGATTTACATCCATTGAAGCCCATTGAGGTCGATTGTCCCTTTGTGTTGTTTAAAAATTCTCAAAGTCTATCTTCCGAATTAGAAGTCGAATCTCATCAATTCTTATATATTTGAGTAAAGTTTCAACTAACTTTGTCAGCAATCTTCGATTCACATCCATTGAAGCCCATTGAGGTCGATTGTCACTTTGTGTTGTTTAAAAATTTCCAAAGTCTATATTCCGAATTTGAAGTCGAATCTCATCAATTCTTATATATATTCGAGTAATTTTGCAACAACTTTTTCAGCAATCGTCCATTTACTTCAATCGAAGCACATTGAGGTCGATTGTCACTTAGTGTTGTTTAAAAATTTCCAAAGTCTATCTTCCGAATTTGAAGTCGAATCTCATCAATTCTTATATATTTGAATGAATTTGCAACTAACTTTTCCAGCAATCTTCGATTCACTTCCATGGAAGCCCATTGAGGTCGATTGTCCCTTTGTGTCGTTTAAAAATTTTCAAAGTCTATCTTCCGAATTTGAAGTCGAATCTCATCAATTCTTATATATTTGAGTGAATTTGCAACTAACTTTTCCAGGAATCTTCGATTCCCTTCCATTGAAGCCCATTGAGGTCAATTGTCCCTTTGTGTTGTTTAAAAATTCTCAAAGTCTATCTTCCGAATTTGAAGTCGAATCTCATCAATTCTTATATATTCGAGTAAATTTTCAACTAACTTTGTCAGCAATCTTCGATTCACATCCATTGAAGCCCATTGAGCTCGATTGTCACTTAGTGTTGTTTAAAAATTTCCAAAGTCTATCTTCCGAATTTGAAGTCGAATCTCATCAATTCTTATATATTTGAGTAAATTTGCAACTAACTTTTTCAGGAATCTTCGATTCACTTCCATTGAAGTCCACTGAGGTCGATTGTCCCTTTGTGTTGTTTAAAAATTCTCGAAGTCTATCTTCCGAATTTGAAGTCGAATCTCATCAATTCTTATATATTTGATTAAATTTTCAACTAACTTTGTCAGCAATCTTCGATTCACATTCATTGAAGCCCATTGAGCTCGATTGTCCCTTTGTGTTGTTTAAAAATTCTCAAAGTCTATCTTCCGAATTAGAAGACGAATCTCATCAATTCTTATATATTTGAGTAAAGTTTCAACTAACTTTGTCAGCAATCTTCGATTCACATCCATTGAAGCCCATTGAGGTCGATTGTCACTTTGTGTTGTTTGAAAATTTTCAAAGTCTATTTTCAGAATTTGGAGTGGAATCTCATCAATTCTTATATATTTGAGAGAAGTTGCAACTAACTTTGTCAGCAATCGTCGATTTACATCAATTGAAGCCCATTGAGGTCGATTGTCACTTTGTGTTGTTTGAAAATTTTCAAAGTCTATCTTCCTAGTTTGAAGTCGAATCTCATCAATTCTTATATATTTGAGTGAGTTTGCAACTAACTTTGTCAGCAATCCTCGATTTACATCCATTGAAGCCCATTGAGGTCGATTGTCACTTTGTGTTGTTTGAAAATTTTTAAAGTCTATTTTCCGAATTAGAAGTCGAATCTCATCAATTCTTATATATTTGAGTGAAGTTGCAACTAACTTTGTCAGCAATCGTCCATTTACTTCCATTGAAGCCCATTGAGGTCGATTGTCACTTTGTATTGATTGAAAATTTTCAAAGTCTATCTTCCGAATTTGAAGTCGAATTTCATTAATTCTTATATATTTGAGTAATCTCTCAACTAACTTTGTCAGCAATCTTCGATTCACTTCCATTGAAGCCCATTGAGGTCGATTGGCACCTTGTGTTGATTGAAAATTTCCAAAGTCTATCTTTCGAATTTGAAGTCGAATCTCATCAATTCTTATATATATTCGAGTAAATTTGCAACAACTTTTTCAGCAATCGTCCATTTACTTCAATCGAAGCACATTGAGGTCGATTGTCACTTAGTGTTGTTTAAAAATTTCCAAAGTCTATCTTCCGAATTTGAAGTCGAATCTCATCAATTCTTATATATTTGAGTGAATTTGCAACTAACTTTTTCAGCAATCTTCGATTCACTTCCATTGAAGCCCATTGAGGTCGATTGTCCCTTTGTGTTGTTTAAAAATTTTCAAAGTCTATCTTCCGAATTTGGAGTCGAATCTCATCAATTCTTATATATTTGAGTGAATTTGCAACTAAATTTTTCAGGAATCTTCGATTCCCTTCCATTGAAGCCCATTGAGGTCAATTGTCCCTTTGTGTTGTTTAAAAATTCTCAAAGTCTATCTTCCGAATTTGAAGTCGAATCTCATCAATTCTTATATATTTGAGTAAATTTTCAACTAACTTTGTCAGCAATCTTCGATTCACATTCATTGAAGCCCATTGAGCTCGATTGTCCCTTAGTGTTGTTTAAAAATTCTCAATGTCCATCTTCCGAATTTGAAGTCGAATCTCATCAATTCTTGTATATTTGAGTAAATTTGCAACTAACTTTTCCAGGAATCTTCAATTCACTTCCATTGAAGCCCATTGAGGTCGATTGTCCCTTTGTGTTGTTTAAAAATTCTCAAAGTCCATCTTCCGAATTTGAAGTCGAATCTCATCAATTCTTATATATTTGAGTAAAATTTCAACTAACTTTGTCAGCAATCTTCGATTCACATCCATTGAAGCCCATTGAGCTCGATTGTCACTTAGTGTTGTTCAAAAATTTCCAAAGTCCATCTTCCGAATTTGAAGTCGAATCTTATCAATTCTTATATATTTGAGTAAATTTGCAACTAACTTTTTCAGCAATCTTCGATTCACTTCCATTGAAGCCCATTGAGCTCGATTGTCCCTTTGTGTTGTTTAAAAATTCTCAAAGTCCATCTTCCGAATTTGAAGTCGAATCTCATCAATTCTTATATATTTGAGTAAATTTTCAACTAACTTTGTCATCAATCTTCGATTCACATCCATTGAAGCCCATTGAGCTCGATTGTCACTTAGTGTTGTTCAAAAATTTCCAAAGTCCATCTTCCGAATTTGAAGTCGAATCTTATCAATTCTTATATATTTGAGTAAATTTGCAACTAACTTTTTCAGCAATCTTCGATTCACTTCCATTGAAGCCCATTGAGGTCGATTGTCCCTTTGTGTTGTTTAAAAATTCTCAAAGTCTATCTTCCGAATTTGAAGTCGAATCTCATCAATTCTTATATATTTGAGTAAATTTTCAACTAACTTTGTCAGCAATCTTCGATTCACATTCATTGAAGCCCATTGAGCTCGATTGTCCCTTTGTGTTGTTTAAAAATTCTCAAAGTCTATCTTCCGAATTAGAAGACGAATCTCATCAATTCTTATATATTTGAGTAAAGTTTCAACTAACTTTGTCAGCAATCTTCGATTCACATCCATTGAAGCCCATTGAGGTCGATTGTCACTTTGTGTTGTTTGAAAATTTTCAAAGTCTATTTTCAGAATTTGGAGTGGAATCTCATCAATTCTTATATATTTGAGAGAAGTTGCAACTAACTTTGTCAGCAATCGTCGATTTACATCAATTGAAGCCCATTGAGGTCGATTGTCACTTTGTGTTGTTTGAAAATTTTCAAAGTCTATCTTCCTAGTTTGAAGTCGAATCTCATCAATTCTTATATATTTGAGTAAATTTTCAACTAACTTTGTCAGCAATCTTCGATTCACATCCATTGAAGCCCATTGAGCTCGATTGTCACTTAGTGTTGTTCAAAAATTTCCAAAGTCCATCTTCCGAATTTGAAGTCGAATCTTATCAATTCTTATATATTTGAGTAAATTTGCAACTAACTTTTTCAGCAATCTTCGATTCACTTCCATTGAAGCCCATTGAGGTCGATTGTCCCTTTGTGTTGTTTAAAAATTCTCAAAGTCTATCTTCCGAATTTGAAGTCGAATCTCATCAATTCTTATATATTTGAGTAAATTTTCAACTAACTTTGTCAGCAATCTTCGATTCACATTCATTGAAGCCCATTGAGCTCGATTGTCCCTTTGTGTTGTTTAAAAATTCTCAAAGTCTATCTTCCGAATTAGAAGACGAATCTCATCAATTCTTATATATTTGAGTAAAGTTTCAACTAACTTTGTCAGCAATCTTCGATTCACATCCATTGAAGCCCATTGAGGTCGATTGTCACTTTGTGTTGTTTGAAAATTTTCAAAGTCTATTTTCAGAATTTGGAGTGGAATCTCATCAATTCTTATATATTTGAGAGAAGTTGCAACTAACTTTGTCAGCAATCGTCGATTTACATCAATTGAAGCCCATTGAGGTCGATTGTCACTTTGTGTTGTTTGAAAATTTTCAAAGTCTATCTTCCTAGTTTGAAGTCGAATCTCATCAATTCTTATATATTTGAGTAAATTTTCAACTAACTTTGTCAGCAATCTTCGATTCACATCCATTGAAGCCCATTGAGCTCGATTGTCACTTAGTGTTGTTCAAAAATTTCCAAAGTCCATCTTCCGAATTTGAAGTCGAATCTTATCAATTCTTATATATTTGAGTAAATTTGCAACTAACTTTTTCAGCAATCTTCGATTCACTTCCATTGAAGCCCATTGAGGTCGATTGTCCCTTTGTGTTGTTTAAAAATTCTCAAAGTCTATCTTCCGAATTTGAAGTCGAATCTCATCAATTCTTATATATTTGAGTAAATTTTCAACTAACTTTGTCAGCAATCTTCGATTCACATTCATTGAAGCCCATTGAGCTCGATTGTCCCTTTGTGTTGTTTAAAAATTCTCAAAGTCTATCTTCCGAATTAGAAGACGAATCTCATCAATTCTTATATATTTGAGTAAAGTTTCAACTAACTTTGTCAGCAATCTTCGATTCACATCCATTGAAGCCCATTGAGGTCGATTGTCACTTTGTGTTGTTTGAAAATTTTCAAAGTCTGTTTTCAGAATTTGGAGTGGAATCTCATCAATTCTTATATATTTGAGAGAAGTTGCAACTAACTTTGTCAGCAATCGTCGATTTACATCAATTGAAGCCCATTGAGGTCGATTGTCACTTTGTGTTGTTTGGAAATTTTTAAAGTCTATTTTCCGAATTAGAAGTCGAATCTCATCAATTCTTATATATTTGAGTGAAGTTGCAACTAACTTTGTCAGCAATCGTCCATTCACTTCCATTGAAGCCCATTGAGGTCGATTGTCACTTTGTATTGATTGAAAATTTTCAAAGTCTATCTTCCGAATTTGAAGTCCAATTTCATTAATTCTTATATATTTGAGTAATCTCTCAACTAACTTTGTCAGCAATCTTCGATTCACTTCCATTGAAGCCCATTGAGGTCGATTGGCAACTTGTGTTGATTGAAAATTTCCAAAGTCTATCTTCCGAATTTGAAGTCGAATCTCATCAATTCTTATAT
Organism: Diorhabda elongata; assembly: GCA_026230145.1. Taxonomy (NCBI): domain Eukaryota; kingdom Metazoa; phylum Arthropoda; class Insecta; order Coleoptera; family Chrysomelidae; genus Diorhabda; species Diorhabda elongata. The sequence continues at coordinate 11,107,608 of CM047936.1, forward strand.
ATATTCGAGTAAATTTGCAACAACTTTTTCAGCAATCGTCCATTTACTTCAATCGAAGCACATTGAGGTCGATTGTCGCTTAGTGTTGTTTAAAAATTTCCAAAGTCTATCTTCCGAATTTGAAGTCGAATCTCATCAATTCTTATATATTTGAGTGAATTTGCAACTAACTTTTTCAGCAATCTTCGATTCACTTCCATTGAAGCCCATTGAGGTCGATTGTCCCTTTGTGTTGTTTAAAAATTTTCAAAGTCTATCTTCCGAATTTGAAGTCGAATCTCATCAATTCTTATATATTTGAGTGAATTTGCAACTAAATTTTTCAGGAATCTTCGATTCCCTTCCATTGAAGCCCATTGAGGTCAATTGTCCCTTTGTGTTGTTTAAAAATTCTCAAAGTCTATCTTCCGAATTTGAAGTCGAATCCCATCAATTCTTATATATTCGAGTAAATTTGCAACTTATTTTTTCAGCAATCTTCGATTCACTTCCATTGAAGCCCATTGAGGTCGATTGTCCCTTTGTGTTGTTTAAAAATTTTCAAAGTCTATCTTCCGAATTTGAAGTCGAATCTCATCAATTCTTATATATTCGAGTGAATTTGCAACTAAATTTTTCAGGAATCTTCGATTCCCTTCCATTGAAGCCCATTGAGGTCAATTGTCCCTTTGTGTTATTTAAAAATTCTCAAAGTCTATCTTCCGAATTTGAAGTCGAATCCCATCAATTCTTATATATTCGAGTAAATTTGCAACTTACTTTTTCAGCAATCTTCGATTCACTTCCATTGAAGCCCATTGAGGTCGATTGTCCCTTTGTGTTGTTTTAAAATTCTCAAAGTCTATCTTCCGAATTAGAAGTCGAATCTCATCAATTCTTATATATTTGAGTAAGTTGGCAACTAACTTTGTCAGATATCGTCGATTTACATTTATTGAATCCCATTGAGGTCGATTGTCACATTGTATTGTTTGAAAATTTTCAAAGTCTATCTTCCGAATTAGAAGTCGAATCTCATCAATTCTTATATATTTGAGTAAATTTGCAACTAACTTTTTCAGGAATCTTCGATTCACTTCCATTGAAGCCCATTGAGGTCGATTGTCCCTTTGTGTTGTTTAAAAATTTTCAAAGTCTATCTTCCCAATTTGAAGTCGAATCTCATCAATTCTTATATATTTGAGTGAATTTGCAACTAAATTTTTCAGGAATCTTCGATTCCCTTCCATTGAAGCCCATTGAGGTCAATTGTCCCTTTGTGTTGTTTAAAAATTCTCAAAGTCTATCTTCCGAATTTGAAGTCGAATCCCATCAATTCTTATATATTCGAGTAAATTTGCAACTTACTTTTTCAGCAATCTTCGATTCACTTCCATTGAAGCCCATTGAGGTCGATTGTCCCTTTGTGTTGTTTAAAAATTTTCAAAGTCTATCTTCCGAATTTGAAGTCGAATCTCATCAATTCTTATATATTTGAGTAAATTTTCAACTAACTTTGTCAGCAATCTTCGATTCACATCCATTGAAGCCCATTGAGCTCGATTGTCACTTAGTGTTGTTTAAAAATTTCCAAAGTCTATCTTCCGAATTTGAAGTCGAATCTCATCAATTCTTATTCATTCGAGTAAATTTGCAACTAACTTTTTCAGCAATCTTCGATTCACTTCCATTGAAGCCCATTGAGGTCGATTGTCCCTTTGTGTTGTTTTAAAATTCTCAAAGTCTATCTTCCGAATTAGAAGTCGAATCTCATCAATTCTTATATATTTGAGTAAGTTGGCAACTAACTTTGTCAGATATCGTCGATTTACATTTATTGAATCCCATTGAGGTCGATTGTCACATTGTATTGTTTGAAAATTTTCAAAGTCTATCTTCCGAATTAGAAGTCGAATCTCATCAATTCTTATATATTTGAGTAAATTTGCAACTAACTTTTTCAGGAATCTTCGATTCACTTCCATTGAAGCCCATTGAGGTCGATTGTCCCTTTGTGTTGTTTAAAAATTCTCAAAGTCTATCTTCCGAATTTGAAGTCGAATCTCATCAATTCTTATATATTTGAGTAACTTTTCAACTAACTTTGTCAGCAATCTTCGATTCACATTCATTGAAGCCCATTGAGCTCGATTGTCCCTTTGTGTTGTTTAAAAATTCTCAATGTCCATCTTCCGAATTTGAAGTCGAATCTCATCAATTCTTGTATATTTGAGTAAATTTGCAACTAACTTTTCCAGGAATCTTCAATTCACTTCCATTGAAGCCCATTGAGGTCGATTGTCCCTTTGTGTTGTTTAAAAATTCTCAAAGTCCATCTTCCGAATTTGAAGTCGAATCTCATCAATTCTTATATATTTGAGTAAAATTTCAACTAACTTTGTCAGCAATCTTCGATTCACATTCATTGAAGCCCATTGAGCTCGATTGTCCCTTTTTGTTGTTTAAAAATTCTCAAAGTCCATCTTCCGAATTTGAAGTCGAATCTCATCAATTCTTATATATTTGAGTAAATTTTCAACTAACTTTGTCACCAATCTTCGATTCACATCCATTGAAGCCCATTGAGGTCGATTGTCCCTTTGTGTTGTTTAAAAATTCTCAAAGTCTATCTTCCGATTTGAAGTCGAATCTCATCAATTCTTATATATTTGAGTAAATTTTCAACTAACTTTGTCAGCAATCTTCGATTCACATCCATTGAAGCCCATTGAGCTCGATTGTCACTTAGTGTTGTTCAAAAATTTCCAAAGTCTATCTTCCGAATTTGAAGTCGAATCTCATCAATTCTTATTCATTCGAGTAAATTTGCAACTAACTTTTTCAGCAATCTTCGATTCACTTCCATTGAAGCCCATTGAGCTCGATTGTCCCTTTGTGTTGTTTAAAAATTCTCAAAGTCTATCTTCCGAATTTGAAGTCGAATCTCATCAATTCTTATATATTTGAGTAAATTTTCAACTAACTTTGTCAGCAATCTTCGATTCACATCCATTGAAGCCCATTGAGCTCGATTGTCACTTAGTGTTGTTCAAAAATTTCCAAAGTCCATCTTCCGAATTTGAAGTCGAATCTCATCAATTCTTATATATTTGAGTAAATTTGCAACTAACTTTTTCAGCAATCTTCGATTCACTTCCATTGAAGCCCATTGAGGTCGATTGTCCCTTTGTGTTGTTTGAAAATTCTCAAAGTCTATCTTCCGAATTTGAAGTCGAATCTCATCAATTCTTATATATTTGAGTAAATTTGCAACTAACTTTTTCAGCAATCTTCGATTCACTTCCATTGAAGCCCATTGAGGTCGATTGTCCCTTTGTGTTGTTTTAAAATTCTCAAAGTCTATCTTCCGAATTAGAAGTCGAATCTCATCAATTCTTATATATTTGAGTAAGTTTGCAACTAACTTTGTCAGATATCGTCGATTTACATTTATTGAAGCCCATTGAGGTCGATTGTCACATTGTATTGTTCAAAAATTTCCAAAGTCTATCTTCCGAATTTGAAGTCGAATCTCATCAATTCTTATATATTTGAGTAAATTTGCAACTAACTTTTTCAGCAATCTTCGATTCACTTCCATTGAAGCCCATTGAGCTCGATTGTCCCTTTGTGTTGTTTAAAAATTCTCAAAGTCTATCTTCCGAATTTGAAGTCGAATCTCATCAATTCTTATATATTTGAGTAAATTTTCAACTAACTTTGTCAGCAATCTTCGATTCACATCCATTGAAGCCCATTGAGCTCGATTGTCACTTAGTGTTGTTCAAAAATTTCCAAAGTCCATCTTCCGAATTTGAAGTCGAATCTCATCAATTCTCATATATTTGAGTAAATTTGCAACTAACTTTTTCAGCAATCTTCGATTCACTTCCATTGAAGCCCATTGCGGTCGATTGTCCCTTTGTGTTGTTTGAAAATTCTCAAAGTCTATCTTCCGAATTTGAAGTCGAATCTCATCAATTCTTATATATTTGAGTAAATTTGCAACTAACTTTTTCAGCAATCTTCGATTCACTTCCATTGAAGCCCATTGAGGTCGATTGTCCCTTTGTGTTGTTTTAAAATTCTCAAAGTCTATCTTCCGAATTAGAAGTCGAATCTCGTCAATTCTTATATATTTGAGTAAGTTTGCAACTAACTTTGTCAGATATCGTCGATTTACATTTATTGAAGCCCATTGAGGTCGATTGTCACATTGTATTGTTCAAAAATTTCCAAAGTCTATCTTCCGAATTTGAAGTCGAATCTCATCGGTTCTTATATATTTGAGTAAATTTGCAACTAACTTTTTCAGCAATCTTCGATTCACTTCCATTGAAGCCCATTGAGGTCGATTGTCCCTTTGTGTTGTTTGAAAATTCTCAAAGTCTATCTTCCGAATTTGAAGTCGAATATCATCAATTCTTATATATTTGAGTAAGTTTGCAACTAACTTTGTCAGATATCGTCGATTTACATTTATTGAAGCCCATTGAGGTCGATTGTCATTTTGTGTTGTTTGAAAATTTTCAAAGTCTATCTTCCGAATTATAAGTCGAATCTCATCAATTCTTATATATTTGAGTAACTTTTCAACTAACTTTGTCAGCAATCTTCGATTCACATCCATTGAAGCCTATTGAGCTCGATTGTCACTTAGTGTTGTTTAAAAATTTCCAAAGTGTATCTTCCGAATTTGAAGTCGAATCTCATCAATTCTTATATATTTGAGTAAATTTGCAACTTACTTTTTCAGCAATCTTCGATTCACTTCCATTGAAGCCCATAAAATTCTCAAAGTCTATCTTCCGAATTAGAAGTCGAATCTCATCAATTCTTATATATTTGAGTAAGTTTGCAACTAACTTTGTCAGATATCGTCGATTTACATTTATTGAATCCCATTGAGGTGGATTGTCACATTGTATTGTTTGAAAATTTTCAAAGTCTATCTTCCGAATTTGAAGTCGAATCTCATCAATTCTTATATATTTGAGTAAATTTGCAACTAACTTTTTCAGGAATCTTCAATTCACTTCCATTGAAGCCCATTGAGGTCGATTGTCCCTTTGTGTTGTTTAAAAATTCTCAAAGTCTATCTTCCGAATTTGAAGTCGAATCTCATCAATTCTTATATATTTGAGTAAATTTTCAACTAACTTTGTCAGCAATCTTCGATTCACATCCATTGAAGCCCATTGAGCTCGATTGTCACTTAGTGCTGTTCAAAAATTTCCAAAGTCCATCTTCCGAATTTGAAGTCGAATCTCATCAATTCTTATATATTTGAGTAAATTTGCAACTAACTTTTTCAGCAATCTTCGATTCACTTCCATTGAAGCCCATTGAGGTCGATTGTCCCTTTGTGTTGTTTGAAAATTCCCAAAGTCTATCTTCCGAATTTGAAGTCGAATCTCATCAATTCTTATATATTTGAGTAAATTTGCAACTAACTTTTTCAGCAATCTTCGATTCACTTCCATTGAAGCCCATTGAGGTCGATTGTCCCTTTGTGTTGTTTTAAAATTCTCAAAGTCTATCTTCCGAATTAGAAGTCGAATCTCATCAATTCTTATATATTTGAGTAAGTTTGCAACTAACTTTGTCAGATATCGTCGATTTACATTTATTGAAGCCCATTGAGGTCGATTGTCACATTGTATTGTTCAAAAATTTCCAAAGTCTATCTCCCGAATTTGAAGTCGAATCTCATCAATTCTTATATATTTGAGTAAATTTGCAACTAACTTTTTCAGCAATCTTCGATACACTTCCATTGAAGCCCATTGAGGTCGATTGTCCCTTTGTGTTGTTTAAAAATTCTCAAAGTCTATCTTCCGATTTTGAAGTCGAATCTCATCAATTCTTATATATTTGGGTAAGTTTGCAACTAACTTTGTCAGATATCGTCGATTTACATTTATTGAAGCCCATTGAGGTCGATTGTCCCTTTGTGTTGTTTAAAAATTCTCGAAGTCTATCTTCCGAATTTGAAGTCGAATCTCATCAATTCTTATATATTTGAGTAAATTTTCAACTAACTTTGTCAGCAATCTTCGATTCACATCCATTGAAGCCCATTGAGCTCGATTGTCACTTAGTGTTGTTTAAAAATTTCCAATGTCTATCTTCCGAATTTGAAGTCGAATCTCATCAATTCTTATATATTTGAGTAAATTTGCAACTTACTTTTTCAGCAATCTTCGTCTCACTTCCATTGAAGCCCATTGAGGTCGATTGTCCCTTTGTGTTGTTTAAAAATTCTCAAAGTCTATCTTCCGAATTTGAAGTCGAATCTCATCAATTCTTATATATTTGAGTAAATTTGCAACAACTTTTTCAGCAATCTTCGATTCACATTCATTGAAGCTCATTGAGCTCGATTGTCCCTTTGTGTTGTTTAAAAATTCTCAAAGTCTATCTTCCGAATTTGAAGTCGAATCTCATCAATTCTTATATATTTGAGTAAATTTGCAACTAACTTTTTCAGGAATCTTCAATTCACTTCCATTAAAGCCCATTGAGGTCGATTGTCCCTTTGTGTTGTTTAAAAATTCTCAAAGTCTATCTTCCGAATTTGAAGTCGAATCTCATCAATTCATATATATTTGAGTAAATTTTCAACTAACTTTGTCAGCAATCTTCGATTCACATCCATTGAAGCCCATTGAGCTCGATTGTCACTTAGTGTTGTTCAAAAATTTCCAAAGTCCATCTTCCGAATTTGAAGTCGAATCTCATCAATTCTTATATATTTGAGTAAATTTGCAACTAACTTTTTCAGCAATCTTCGATTCACTTCCATTGAAGCCCATTGAGGTCGATTGTCCCTTTGTGTTGTTTGAAAATTCTCAAAGTCTATCTTCCGAATTTGAAGTCGAATCTCATCAATTCTTATATATTTGAGTAAATTTGCAACTAACTTTTTCAGCAATCTTCGATTCACTTCCATTGAAGTCCATTGAGGTCGATTGTCCCTTTGTGTTGTTTTAAAATTCTCAAAGTCTATCTTCCGAATTAGAAGTCGAATCTCATCAATTCTTATATATTCGAGTAAGTTTGCAACTAACTTTGTCAGATATCGTCGATTTACATTTATTGAAGCCCATTGAGGTCGATTGTCACATTGTATTGTTCAAAAATTTCCAAAGTCTATCTTTGTGTTGTTTGAAAATTTTTAAAGTCTATCTTCCGAATTAGAAGTCGAATGTCATAAATTCTTATATATTTGAGTAAAGTTTCAACTAACTTTGTCAGCAATCTTCGATTCACATCCATTGAAGCCCATTGAGCTCGATTGTCACTTAGTGTTGTTCAAAAATTTCCAAAGTCTATCTTCCGAATTTGAAGTCGAATCTCATCAATTCTTATATATTTGAGTAAATTTGCAACTAACTTTTTCAGCAATCTTCGATTCACTTCCATTGAAGCCCATTGAGGTCGATTGTCCCTTAGTGTTGTTTAAAAATTTTCAAAGTCTATCTTCCGAATTTGAAGTCGAATCTCATCAATTCTTATATATTTGAGTAAGTTTGCAACTAACTTTGTCAGATATCGTCGATTTACATTAATTGAAGACCATTGAGGTCGATTATCACTCTGTGTTGTTTGAAAATTTTCAAAGTCTATCTTCCGAATTAGAAGTCGAATCTCATCAATTCTTATAGATTTGAGTAATTTTGCAACTAACTTTTTCAGCAATCTTCGATTCACTTCCATTGAAGCCCATTGAGGTCGATTGTCACTTTGTGTTGTTTAAAAATTTTCAAAGTCTATCTTCCGAATTTGAAGTCGAATCTCATCAATTCTTATATATTTGAGTAAGTTTGCAACTAACTTTGTCAGATATCGTCGATTTACATTTATTGAAGCCCATTGAGGTCGATTGTCTCTTTGTGTTGTTTAGAAATTTTCAAAGTCTATCTTCCGAATTAGAAGTCGAATCTCATCAATTCTTATATATTTGAGTGAGTTCGCAACTAACTTTGTCAGCAATCCTCGATTTACATCCATTGAAGCCCATTGAGGTCGATAGTCACTTTGTGTTGTTTGAAAATTTTTAAAGTCTATTTTCCGAATTAGAAGTTGAATCTCATCAATTCTTATATATTTGAGTGAGGTTGCAACTTACTTTGTCAGCAATCGTCCATTTACTTCCATTGAAGCCCATTGAGGTCGATTGTCACTTTGTATTGATCGAAAATTTTCAAGGTCTATCTTCAGAATTTGAAGTCGAATCTCATCAATTCTTATATATTTGAGTGAGTTCGCAACTAACTTTGTCAGCAATCGTCGATTTACATCAATTGAAGCCCATTGAGGTCGATTGTCACTTTGTGTTGTTTGAAAATTTTCAAAGTCTATCTTCCGAGTTTGAAGTCGAATCTCATCAATTCTTTTATATTTGAGTGAAGATGCAACTCACTTTGTCAGCAACCGTCCATTTACTTCCATTGAAGCCCATTGAGGTCGATTGTCACTTTGTATTGATTGAAAATTTTCAAAGTCTATCTTCCGAATTAGAAGTCGAATATCATCAATTCTTATATATTTGAGTGAAGTTTCAACTAACTTTGTCAGCAATCTTCGATTCACATCCATTGAAGCCTATTGAGCTCGATTGTCACTTAGTGTTGTTCAAAAATTTCCAAAGTCTATCTTCCGAATTTGAAGTCGAATCTCGTCAATTCTTATATATTTGAGTAAATTTGCAACTATCTTTTTCAGCAATCTTCGATTCACTTCCATTGAAGCCAATTGAGGTCGATTGTCCCTTTGTGCTGTTCAAAATTTTCAAAGTCTATCTTCCGAATTTGAAGTCGAATCACATCAATTCTTATATATTTGAGTAAGTTTGCAACTAACTTTGTCAGATATCGTCGATTTACATTTATTGAAGACCATTGAGGTCGATTGTCACTTTGTGTTGTTTGAAAATTTTCAAAGTCTATCTTCCGAACTAGAAGTCGAATCTCATCAATTCTTATATATTTGAGTAATTTTGCAACTAACTTTTTCAGCAATCTTCGATTCACTTCCATTGAAGCCCATTGAAGTCGATTGTCACTTTGTGTTGTTTAAAAATTTTCAAAGTCTATCTTCCGAATTTGAAGTCGAATCTCATCAATTCTTATATATTTGAGTAAGTTTGCAACTAACTTTGTCAGATATCGTCGATTTACATTTATTGAAGCCCATTGAGGTCGATTGTCTCTTTGTGTTGTTTAGAAATTTTCAAAGTCTATCTTCCGAATTAGAAGTCGAATCTCATCAATTCTTATATATTTGAGTGAAGTTGCAACTAACTTTGTCAGCAATCGTCGATTTACATCAATTGAAGCCCATTGGGGTCGATTGTCCCTTTGTGTTGTTTAAAATTTCTCAAAGTCTATCTTCCGAATTTGAAGTCGAATCTGATCAATTCTTATATATTTGAGTAAGTTTGCAACTAACTTTGTCAGATATCGTCGATTTACATTTATTGAAGCCCATTGAGGTCGATTTGTCATTTTGTGTTGTTTGAAAATTTTCAAAGTCTATCTTCCGAATTAGAAGTCGAATCTCATCAATTCTTATATATTTGAGTAATTTTGCAACTAACTTTGTCAGATATCGTCCATTTACTTCCATTGAAGACCATTGAGGTCGATTGTCACTTTGTGTTGTTTGAAAATTTTCAAAGTCTATCTTCCGAATTTGAAGTCGAATATCATCAATTCTTATATATTTGAGTAATTTTGCAACTAACTTCTTCAGCAATCTTCGATTCTTTTCAATTGAAGCCCATTGAGGTCGATTGTCACTTTGTGTTGTTTAAAAATTCTCAAAGTCTATCTTCCGAATTTGAAGTCGAATCTCATCAATTCTCATATATTTGAGTGAGTTTGCAACTAACTTTGTCAGATATCGTCGATTTACATTTATTGAAGCCCATTGAGGTCGATTGTCATTTTGTGTTGTTTGGAAATTTTCAAAGTCTATCTTCCGAATTATAAGTCGAATCTCATCAATTCTTATATATTCGAGTAAATTTGCAACTAACTTTTTCAGCAATTTTCGATTCACTTCCATTGAAGCCCATTGAGGTCGATTGTCCCTTTGTGTTGTTCAAAAATTCTCAAAGTCTATCTTCCGAATTTGAAGTCGAATCTCATCAATTCTTATATATTTGAGTCAGTTTGCAACTAACTTTGTCAGATATCGTCGATTTACATCTATTGAAGCCCATTGAGGTCGATTGTCATTTTGTGTTGTTTGAAAATTTTCAAAGTCTATCTTCCGAATTATAAGTCGAATCTCATCAATTCTTATATATTTGAGTAAATTTGCAACTAACTTTTTCAGCAAAATTCGATTCATTTCCATTGAAGCCCATTGAGGTCGATTGTCACTTTGTGTTGTTTGAAAATTTTCAAAGTCTATCTTCCGAATTTGAAGTCGAATCTCATCAATTCTTATATATTTTAGTGAATTTGCAACTAACTTTCTCAGCAATCTTCGATTTACTTCCATTGAAGCCCATTGAGGTCGATTGTCCCTTTGTGTTGTTTAAAAATTCTCAAAGTCTATCTTCCGAATTTGAAGTCGAATCTCATCAATTCTTATATATTTGAGTGAATTTGCAACTAACTTTTTCAGCAATATTCGATTCACTTCCATTGAAGCCCATTGAGGTCGATTGTCACTTTGTGTTGTTTGAAAATTTTCAAAGTCTATCTTCCGAATTTGAAGTCGAATATCATCAATTCTTATATATTTGATTAATTTTTCAACTAACTTCTTCAGCAATCTTCGATTCTTTTCCATTGAAGCCCATTGAGGTCGATTGTCACTTTGTGTTGTTTAAAAATTCTCAAAGTCTATCTTCCGAATTTGAAGTCGAATCTCATCAATTCTCATATATTTGAGTGAGTTTGCAACTAACTTTGTCAGATATCGTCGATTTACATTTATTGAAGCCCATTGAGGTCGATTGTCATTTTGTGTTGTTTGGAAATTTTCAAAGTCTATCTTCCGAATTAGAAGTCGAATCTCATCAATTCTTATATATTTGAGTGAGTTCGCAACTAACTTTGTCAGCAATCCTCGATTTACATCCATTGAAGCCCATTGAGGTCGATAGTCACTTTGTGTTGTTTGAAAATTTTTAAAGTCTATTTTCCGAATTAGAAGTTGAATCTCATCAATTCTTATATATTTGAGTGAGGTTGCAACTTACTTTGTCAGCAATCGTCCATTTACTTCCATTGAAGCCCATTGAGGTCGATTGTCACTTTGTATTGATCGAAAATTTTCAAGGTCTATCTTCAGAATTTGAAGTCGAATCTCATCAATTCTTATATATTTGAGTGAGTTCGCAACTAACTTTGTCAGCAATCGTCGATTTACATCAATTGAAGCCCATTGAGGTCGATTGTCACTTTGTGTTGTTTGAAAATTTTCAAAGTCTATCTTCCGAGTTTGAAGTCGAATCTCATCAATTCTTTTATATTTGAGTGAAGATGCAACTCACTTTGTCAGCAACCGTCCATTTACTTCCATTGAAGCCCATTGAGGTCGATTGTCACTTTGTATTGATTGAAAATTTTCAAAGTCTATCTTCCGAATTAGAAGTCGAATATCATCAATTCTTATATATTTGAGTGAAGTTTCAACTAACTTTGTCAGCAATCTTCGATTCACATCCATTGAAGCCTATTGAGCTCGATTGTCACTTAGTGTTGTTCAAAAATTTCCAAAGTCTATCTTCCGAATTTGAAGTCGAATCTCGTCAATTCTTATATATTTGAGTAAATTTGCAACTATCTTTTTCAGCAATCTTCGATTCACTTCCATTGAAGCCAATTGAGGTCGATTGTCCCTTTGTGCTGTTCAAAATTTTCAAAGTCTATCTTCCGAATTTGAAGTCGAATCACATCAATTCTTATATATTTGAGTAAGTTTGCAACTAACTTTGTCAGATATCGTCGATTTACATTTATTGAAGACCATTGAGGTCGATTGTCACTTTGTGTTGTTTGAAAATTTTCAAAGTCTATCTTCCGAACTAGAAGTCGAATCTCATCAATTCTTATATATTTGAGTAATTTTGCAACTAACTTTTTCAGCAATCTTCGATTCACTTCCATTGAAGCCCATTGAAGTCGATTGTCACTTTGTGTTGTTTAAAAATTTTCAAAGTCTATCTTCCGAATTTGAAGTCGAATCTCATCAATTCTTATATATTTGAGTAAGTTTGCAACTAACTTTGTCAGATATCGTCGATTTACATTTATTGAAGCCCATTGAGGTCGATTGTCTCTTTGTGTTGTTTAGAAATTTTCAAAGTCTATCTTCCGAATTAGAAGTCGAATCTCATCAATTCTTATATATTTGAGTGAAGTTGCAACTAACTTTGTCAGCAATCGTCGATTTACATCAATTGAAGCCCATTGGGGTCGATTGTCCCTTTGTGTTGTTTAAAATTTCTCAAAGTCTATCTTCCGAATTTGAAGTCGAATCTGATCAATTCTTATATATTTGAGTAAGTTTGCAACTAACTTTGTCAGATATCGTCGATTTACATTTATTGAAGCCCATTGAGGTCGATTGTCATTTTGTGTTGTTTGAAAATTTTCAAAGTCTATCTTCCGAATTTGAAGTCGAATATCATCAATTCTTATATATTTGAGTAATTTTGCAACTAACTTCTTCAGCAATCTTCGATTCTTTTCCATTGAAGCCCATTGAGGTCGATTGTCACTTTGTGTTGTTTAAAAATTCTCAAAGTCTATCTTCCGAATTTGAAGTCGAATCTCATCAATTCTCATATATTTGAGTGAGTTTGCAACTAACTTTGTCAGATATCGTCGATTTACATTTATTGAAGCCCATTGAGGTCGATTGTCATTTTGTGTTGTTTGGAAATTTTCAAAGTCTATCTTCCGAATTATAAGTCGAATCTCATCAATTCTTATATATTCGAGTAAATTTGCAACTAACTTTTTCAGCAATTTTCGATTCACTTCCATTGAAGCCCATTGAGGTCGATTGTCCCTTTGTGTTGTTCAAAAATTCTCAAAGTCTATCTTCCGAATTTGAAGTCGAATCTCATCAATTCTTATATATTTGAGTCAGTTTGCAACTAACTTTGTCAGATATCGTCGATTTACATTTATTGAAGCCCATTAAGGTCGATTGTCATTTTGTGTTGTTTGAAAATTTTCAAAGTCTATCTTCCGAATTATAAGTCGAATCTCATCAATTCTTATATATTTGAGTAAATTTGCAACTAACTTTTTCAGCAATATTCGATTCACTTCCATTGAAGCCCATTGAGGTCGATTGTCACTTTGTGTTGTTTGAAAATTTTCAAAGTCTATCTTCCGAATTTGAAGTCGAATCTCATCAATTCTTATATATTTTAGTGAATTTGCAACTAACTTTCTCAGCAATCTTCGATTCACTTCCATTGAAGCCCATTGAGGTCGATTGTCCCTTTGTGTTGTTTAAAAATTCTCAAAGTCTATCTTCCGAATTTGAAGTCGAATCTCATCAATTCTTATATATTTGAGTGAATTTGCAACTAACTTTTTCAGCAATATTCGATTCACTTCCATTGAAGCCCATTGAGGTCGATTGTCACTTTGTGTTGTTTGAAAATTTTCAAAGTCTATCTTCCGAATTTGAAGTCGAATATCATCAATTCTTATATATTTGATTAATTTTTCAACTAACTTCTTCAGCAATCTTCGATTCTTTTCCATTGAAGCCCATTGAGGTCGATTGTCACTTTGTGTTGTTTAAAAATTCTCAAAGTCTATCTTCCGAATTTGAAGTCGAATCTCATCAATTCTTATATATTTGAGTCAGTTTGCAACTAACTTTGTCAGATATCGTCGATTTACATCTATTGAAGCCCATTGAGGTCGATTGTCATTTTGTGTTGTTTGAAAATTTTCAAAGTCTATCTTCCGAATTATAAGTCGAATCTCATCAATTCTTATATATTTGAGTAAATTTGCAACTAACTTTTTCAGCAATATTCGATTCACTTCCATTGAAGCCCATTGAGGTCGATTGTCACTTTGTGTTGTTTGAAAATTTTCAAAGTCTATCTTCCGAATTTGAAGTCGAATCTCATCAATTCTTATATATTTTAGTGAATTTGCAACTAACTTTCTCAGCAATCTTCGATTTACTTCCATTGAAGCCCATTGAGGTCGATTGTCACTTTGTGTTGTTTGAAAATTTTCAAAGTCTATCTTCCGAATTTGAAGTCGAATATCATCAATTCTTATATATTTGATTAATTTTTCAACTAACTTCTTCAGCAATCTTCGATTCTTTTCCATTGAAGCCCATTGAGGTCGATTGTCACTTTGTGTTGTTTAAAAATTCTCAAAGTCTATCTTCCGAATTTGAAGTCGAATCTCATCAATTCTCATATATTTGAGTGAGTTTGCAACTAACTTTGTCAGATATCGTCGATTTACATTTATTGAAGCCCATTGAGGTCGATTGTCATTTTGTGTTGTTTGGAAATTTTCAAAGTCTATCTTCCGAATTATAAGTCGAATCTCATCAATTCTTATATATTCGAGTAAATTTGCAACTAACTTTTTCAGGAATCTTCGATTCACTTCCATTGAAGACCATTGAGGTCGATTGTCCCTTTGTGTTGTTTAAAAATTCTCAAAGTCTATCTTCCGAATTTGAAGTCGAATCTCATCAATTCTTATATATTTGAGTAAATTTTCAACTAACTTTGTCAGCAATCTTCGATTCACATCCATTGAAGCCCATTGAGCTCGATTGTCACTTAGTGTTGTTTAAAAATTTCCAAAGTCTATCTTCCGAATTTGAAGTCGAATCTCATCAATTCTTATATATTTGAGTAAATTTGCAACTTACTTTTTCAGCAATCTTCGTCTCACTTCCATTGAAGCCCATTGAGGTCGATTGTCCCTTTGTGTTGTGATAAAATTCTCAAAGTCTATCTTCCGAATTAGAAGTCGAATCTCATCAATTCTTATATATTTGAGTAAGTTTGCAACTAACTTTGTCAGATATCGTCGATTTACATTTATTGAATCCCATTGAGGTCGATTGTCACATTGTATTGTTTGAAAATTTTCAAAATCTATCTTCCGAATTAGAAGTCGAATCTCATCAATTCTTATATATTTGAGTAAATTTGCAACAACTTTTTCAGCAATCTTCGATTCACATTCATTGAAGCTCATTGAGCTGGATTGTCCCTTTGTGTTGTTTAAAAATTCTCAAAGTCTAGCTTCCGAATTTGAAGCCGAATCTCATCAATTCTTATATATTTGAGTAAATTTGCAACTAACTTTTTCAGGAATCTTCAATTCACTTCCATTAAAGCCCATTGAGGTCGATTGTCCCTTTGTGTTGTTTAAAAATTCTCAAAGTCTATCTTCCGAATTTGGAGTCGAATCTCATCAATTCATATATATTTGAGTAAATTTTCAACTAACTTTGTCAGCAATCTTCGATTCACATCCATTGAAGCCCATTGAGCTCGATTGTCACTTAGTGTTGTTCAAAAATTTCCAAAGTCCATCTTCCGAATTTGAAGTCGAATCTCATCAATTCTTATATATTTGAGTAAATTTGCAACTAACTTTTTCAGCAATCTTCGATTCACTTCCATTGAAGCCCATTGAGGTCGATTGTCCCTTTGTGTTGTTTGAAAATACTCAAAGTCTATCTTCCGAATTTGAAGTCGAATCTCATCAATTCTTATATATTTGAGTAAATTTGCAACTAACTTTTTCAGCAATCTTCGATTCACTTCCATTGAAGCCCATTGAGGTCGATTGTCCCTTTGTGTTGTTTTAAAATTCTCAAAGTCTATCTTCCGAATTAGAAGTCGAATCTCATCAATTCTTATATATTCGAGTAAGTTTGCAACTAACTTTGTCAGATATCGTCGATTTACATTTATTGAAGCCCATTGAGGTCGCTTGTCACATTGTATTGTTCAAAAATTTCCAAAGTCTATCTTTGTGTTGTTTGAAAATTTTTAAAGTCTATCTTCCGAATTAGAAGTCGAATGTCATAAATTCTTATATATTTGAGTAAAGTTTCAACTAACTTTGTCAGCAATCTTCGATTCACATCCATTGAAGCCCATTGAGCTCGATTGTCACTTAGTGTTGTTCAAAAATTTCCAAAGTCTATCTTCCGAATTTGAAGTCGAATCTCATCAATTCTTATATATTTGAGTAAATTTGCAACTAACTTTTTCAGCAATCTTCGATTCACTTCCATTGAAGCCCATTGAGGTCGATTGTCCCTTAGTGTTGTTTAAAAATTTTCAAAGTCTATCTTCCGAATTTGAAGTCGAATCTCATCAATTCTTATATATTTGAGTAAGTTTGCAACTAACTTTGTCAGATATCGTCGATTTACATTAACTGAAGACCATTGAGGTCGATTATCACTCTGTGTTGTTTGAAAATTTTCAAAGTCTATCTTCCGAATTAGAAGTCGAATCTCATCAATTCTTATAGATTTGAGTAATTTTGCAACTAACTTTTTCAGCAATCTTCGATTCACTTCCATTGAAGCCCATTGAGGTCGATTGTCACTTTGTGTTGTTTAAAAATTTTCAAAGTCTATCTTCCGAATTTGAAGTCGAATCTCATCAATTCTTATATATTTGAGTAAGTTTGCAACTAACTTTGTCAGATATCGTCGATTTACATTTATTGAAGCCCATTGAGGTCGATTGTCTCTTTGTGTTGTTTAGAAATTTTCAAAGTCTATCTTCCGAATTAGAAGTCGAATCTCATCAATTCTTATATATTTGAGTGAGTTCGCAACTAACTTTGTCAGCAATCCTCGATTTACATCCATTGAAGCCCATTGAGGTCGATAGTCACTTTGTGTTGTTTGAAAATTTTTAAAGTCTATTTTCCGAATTAGAAGTTGAATCTCATCAATTCTTATATATTTGAGTGAGGTTGCAACTTACTTTGTCAGCAATCGTCCATTTACTTCCATTGAAGCCCATTGAGGTCGATTGTCACTTTGTATTGATCGAAAATTTTCAAGGTCTATCTTCAGAATTTGAAGTCGAATCTCATCAATTCTTATATATTTGAGTGAGTTCGCAACTAACTTTGTCAGCAATCGTCGATTTACATCAATTGAAGCCCATTGAGGTCGATTGTCACTTTGTGTTGTTTGAAAATTTTCAAAATCTATCTTCCGAGTTTGAAGTCGAATCTCATCAATTCTTTTATATTTGAGTGAAGATGCAACTCACTTTGTCAGCAACCGTCCATTTACTTCCATTGAAGCCCATTGAGGTCGATTGTCACTTTGTATTGATTGAAAATTTTCAAAGTCTATCTTCCGAATTAGAAGTCGAATATCATCAATTCTTATATATTTGAGTGAAGTTTCAACTAACTTTGTCAGCAATCTTCGATTCACATCCATTAAAGCCTATTGAGCTCGATTGTCACTTAGTGTTGTCTAAAAATTTCCAAAGTCTATCTTCCGAATTTGAAGTCGAATCTCGTCAATTCTTATATATTTGAGTAAATTTGCAACTATCTTTTTCAGCAATCTTCGATTCACTTCCATTGAAGCCAATTGAGGTCGATTGTCCCTTTGTGCTGTTCAAAATTTTCAAAGTCTATCTTCCGAATTTGAAGTCGAATCACATCAATTCTTATATATTTGAGTAAGTTTGCAACTAACTTTGTCAGATATCGTCGATTTACATTTATTGAAGACCATTGAGGTCGATTGTCACTTTGTGTTGTTTGAAAATTTTCAAAGTCTATTATCCGAACTAGAAGTCGAATCTCATCAATTCTTATATATTTGAGTAATTTTGCAACTAACTTTTTCAGCAATCTTCGATTCACTTCCATTGAAGCCCATTGAAGTCGATTGTCACTTTGTGTTGTTTAAAAATTTTCAAAGTCTATCTTCCGAATTTGAAGTCGAATCTCATCAATTCTTATATATTTGAGTAAGTTTGCAACTAACTTTGTCAGATATCGTCGATTTACATTTATTGAAGCCCATTGAGGTCGATTGTCTCTTTGTGTTGTTTAGAAATTTTCAAAGTCTATCTTCCGAATTAGAAGTCGAATCTCATCAATTCTTATATATTTGAGTGAAGTTGCAACTAACTTTGTCAGCAATCGTCGATTTACATCAATTGAAGCCCATTGGGGTCGATTGTCCCTTTGTGTTGTTTAAAATTTCTCAAAGTCTATCTTCCGAATTTGAAGTCGAATCTGATCAATTCTTATATATTTGAGTAAGTTTGCAACTAACTTTGTCAGATATCGTCGATTTACATTTATTGAAGCCCATTGAGGTCGATTGTCATTTTGTGTTGTTTGAAAATTTTCAAAGTCTATCTTCCGAATTAGAAGTCGAATCTCATCAATTCTTATATATTTGAGTAATTTTGCAACTAACTTTGTCAGATATCGTCCATTTACTTCCATTGAAGACCATTGAGGTCGATTGTCACTTTGTGTTGTTTGAAAATTTTCAAAGTCTATCTTCCGAATTTGAAGTCGAATATCATCAATTCTTATATATTTGAGTAATTTTGCAACTAACTTCTTCAGCAATCTTCGATTCTTTTCCATTGAAGCCCATTGGGGTCGATTGTCCCTTTGTGTTGTTTAAAATTTCTCAAAGTCTATCTTCCGAATTTGAAGTCGAATCTCATCAATTCTCATATATTTGAGTGAGTTTGCAACTAACTTTGTCAGATATCGTCGATTTACATTTATTGAAGCCCATTGAGGTCGATTGTCATTTTGTGTTGTTTGGAAATTTTCAAAGTCTATCTTCCGAATTATAAGTCGAATCTCGTCAATTCTTATATATTCGAGTAAATTTGCAACTAACTTTTTCAGCAATTTTCGATTCACTTCCATTGAAGCCCATTGAGGTCGATTGTCCCTTTGTGTTGTTCAAAAATTCTCAAAGTCTATCTTCCGAATTTGAAGTCGAATCTCATCAATTCTTATATATTTGAGTCAGTTTGCAACTAACTTTGTCAGATATCGTCGATTTACATTTATTGAAGCCCATTGAGGTCGATTGTCATTTTGTGTTGTTTGAAAATTTTCAAAGTCTATCTTCCGAATTATAAGTCGAATCTCATCAATTCTTATATATTCGAGTAAATTTGCAACTAACTTTTTCAGCAATTTTCGATTCACTTCCATTGAAGCCCATTGAGGTCGATTGTCCCTTTGTGTTGTTCAAAAATTCTCAAAGTCTATCTTCCGAATTTGAAGTCGAATCTCATCAATTCTTATATATTTGAGTCAGTTTGCAACTAACTTTGTCAGATATCGTCGATTTACATTTATTGAAGCCCATTGAGGTCGATTGTCATTTTGTGTTGTTTGAAAATTTTCAAAGTCTATCTTCCGAATTATAAGTCGAATCTCATCAATTCTTATATATTTGAGTAAATTTGCAACTAACTTTTTCAGCAATATTCGATTCACTTCCATTGAAGCCCATTGAGGTCGATTGTCACTTTGTGTTGTTTGAAAATTTTCAAAGTCTATCTTCCGAATTTGAAATCGAATCTCATCAATTCTTATATATTTTAGTGAATTTGCAACTAACTTTCTCAGCAATCTTCGATTTACTTCCATTGAAGCCCATTGAGGTCGATTGTCCCTTTGTGTTGTTTAAAAATTCTCAAAGTCTATCTTCCGAATTAGAAGTCGAATCTCATCAATTCTTATATATTTGAGTAATTTTGCAACTAACTTTGTCAGATATCGTCCATTTACTTCCATTGAAGACCATTGAGGTCGATTGTCACTTTGTGTTGTTTGAAAATTTTCAAAGTCTATCTTCCGAATTTGAAGTCGAATATCATCAATTCTTATATATTTGAGTAATTTTGCAACTAACTTCTTCAGCAATCTTCGATTCTTTTCCATCGAAGCCCATTGGGGTCGATTGTCCCTTTGTGTTGTTTAAAATTTCTCAAAGTCTATCTTCCGAATTTGAAGTCGAATCTCATCAATTCTCATATATTCGAGTGAGTTTGCAACTAACTTTGTCAGATATCGTCGATTTACATTTATTGAAGCCCATTGAGGTCGATTGTCATTTTGTGTTGTTTGGAAATTTTCAAAGTCTATCTTCCGAATTATAAGTCGAATCTCGTCAATTCTTATATATTCGAGTAAATTTGCAACTAACTTTTTCAGCAATTTTCGATTCACTTCCATTGAAGCCCATTGAGGTCGATTGTCCCTTTGTGTTGTTCAAAAATTCTCAAAGTCTATCTTCCGAATTTGAAGTCGAATCTCATCAATTCTTATATATTTGAGTCAGTTTGCAACTAACTTTGTCAGATATCGTCGATTTACATTTATTGAAGCCCATTGAGGTCGATTGTCATTTTGTGTTGTTTGAAAATTTTCAAAGTCTATCTTCCGAATTATAAGTCGAATCTCATCAATTCTTATATATTCGAGTAAATTTGCAACTAACTTTTTCAGCAATTTTCGATTCACTTCCATTGAAGCCCATTGAGGTCGATTGTCCCTTTGTGTTGTTCAAAAATTCTCAAAGTCTATCTTCCGAATTTGAAGTCGAATCTCATCAATTCTTATATATTTGAGTCAGTTTGCAACTAACTTTGTCAGATATCGTCGATTTACATTTATTGAAGCCCATTGAGGTCGATTGTCATTTTGTGTTGTTTGAAAATTTTCAAAGTCTATCTTCCGAATTATAAGTCGAATCTCATAAATTCTTATATATTTGAGTAAATTTGCAACTAACTTTTTCAGCAATATTCGATTCACTTCCATTGAAGCCCATTGAGGTCGATTGTCACTTTGTGTTGTTTGAAAATTTTCAAAGTCTATCTTCCGAATTTGAAATCGAATCTCATCAATTCTTATATACTTTAGTGAATTTGCAACTAACTTTCTCAGCAATCTTCGATTTACTTCCATTGAAGCCCATTGAGGTCGATTGTCCCTTTGTGTTGTTTAAAAATTCTCAAAGTCTATCTTCCGAATTTGAAGTCGAATCTCATCAATTCTTATATATTTGAGTGAATTTGCAACTAACTTTTTCAGCAATATTCGATTCACTTCCATTGAAGCCCATTGAGGTCGATTGTCACTTTGTGTTGTTTGAAAATTTTCAAAGTCTATCTTCCGAATTTGAAGTCGAATATCATCAATTCTTATATATTTGATTAATTTTTCAACTAACTTCTTCAGCAATCTTCGATTCTTTTCCATTGAAGCCCATTGAGGTCGATTGTCACTTTGTGTTGTTTAAAAATTCTCAAAGTCTATCTTCCGAATTTGAAGTCGAATCTCATCAATTCTCATATATTTGAGTGAGTTTGCAACTAACTTTGTCAGATATCGTCGATTTACATTTATTGAAGCCCATTGAGGTCGATTGTCATTTTGTGTTGTTTGGAAATTTTCAAAGTCTATCTTCCGAATTAGAAGTCGAATCTCATCAATTCTTATATATTTGAGTGAGTTCGCAACTAACTTTGTCAGCAATCCTCGATTTACATCCATTGAAGCCCATTGAGGTCGATAGTCACTTTGTGTTGTTTGAAAATTTTTAAAGTCTATTTTCCGAATTAGAAGTTGAATCTCATCAATTCTTATATATTTGAGTGAGGTTGCAACTTACTTTGTCAGCAATCGTCCATTTACTTCCATTGAAGCCCATTGAGGTCGATTGTCACTTTGTATTGATCGAAAATTTTCAAGGTCTATCTTCAGAATTTGAAGTCGAATCTCATCAATTCTTATATATTTGAGTGAGTTCGCAACTAACTTTGTCAGCAATCGTCGATTTACATCAATTGAAGCCCATTGAGGTCGATTGTCACTTTGTGTTGTTTGAAAATTTTCAAAGTCTATCTTCCGAGTTTGAAGTCGAATCTCATCAATTCTTTTATATTTGAGTGAAGATGCAACTCACTTTGTCAGCAACCGTCCATTTACTTCCATTGAAGCCCATTGAGGTCGATTGTCACTTTGTATTGATTGAAAATTTTCAAAGTCTATCTTCCGAATTAGAAGTCGAATATCATCAATTCTTATATATTTGAGTGAAGTTTCAACTAACTTTGTCAGCAATCTTCGATTCACATCCATTGAAGCCTATTGAGCTCGATTGTCACTTAGTGTTGTTCAAAAATTTCCGAAGTCTATCTTCCGAATTTGAAGTCGAATCTCATCAATTCTTATATATTTGAGTAAATTTGCAACTAACTTTTTCAGGAATCTTCAATTCACTTCCATTAAAGACCATTGAGGTCGATTGTCACTTTGTGTTGTTTGAAAATTTTCAAAGTCTATCTTCCGAATTTGAAGTCGAATATCATCAATTCTTATATATTTGAGTAATTTTGCAACTAACTTCTTCAGCAATCTTCGATTCTTTTCCATTGAAGCCCATTGAGGTCGATTGTCACTTTGTGTTGTTTAAAAATTCTCAAAGTCTATCTTCCGAATTTGAAGTCGAATCTCATCAATTCTCATATATTTGAGTGAGTTTGCAACTAACTTTGTCAGATATCGTCGATTTACATTTATTGAAGCCCATTGAGGTCGATTGTCATTTTGTGTTGTTTGGAAATTTTCAAAGTCTATCTTCCGAATTATAAGTCGAATCTCATCAATTCTTATATATTCGAGTAAATTTGCAACTAACTTTTTCAGCAATTTTCGATTCACTTCCATTGAAGCCCATTGAGGTCGATTGTCCCTTTGTGTTGTTCAAAAATTCTCAAAGTCTATCTTCCGAATTTGAAGTCGAATCTCATCAATTCTTATATATTTGAGTCAGTTTGCAACTAACTTTGTCAGATATCGTCGATTTACATTTATTGAAGCCCATTGAGGTCGATTGTCATTTTGTGTTGTTTGAAAATTTTCAAAGTCTATCTTCCGAATTATAAGTCGAATCTCATCAATTCTTATATATTTGAGTAAATTTGCAACTAACTTTTTCAGCAATATTCGATTCACTTCCATTGAAGCCCATTGAGGTCGATTGTCACTTTGTGTTGTTTGAAAATTTTCAAAGTCTATCTTCCGAATTTGAAGTCGAATCTCATCAATTCTTATATATTTTAGTGAATTTGCAACTAACTTTCTCAGCAATCTTCGATTCACTTCCATTGAAGCCCATTGAGGTCGATTGTCCCTTTGTGTTGTTTAAAAATTCTCAAAGTCTATCTTCCGAATTTGAAGTCGAATCTCATCAATTCTTATATATTTGAGTGAATTTGCAACTAACTTTTTCAGCAATATTCGATTCACTTCCATTGAAGCCCATTGAGGTCGATTGTCACTTTGTGTTGTTTGAAAATTTTCAAAGTCTATCTTCCGAATTTGAAGTCGAATATCATCAATTCTTATATATTTGATTAATTTTTCAACTAACTTCTTCAGCAATCTTCGATTCTTTTCCATTGAAGCCCATTGAGGTCGATTGTCACTTTGTGTTGTTTAAAAATTCTCAAAGTCTATCTTCCGAATTTGAAGTCGAATCTCATCAATTCTCATATATTTGAGTGAGTTTGCAACTAACTTTGTCAGATATCGTCGATTTACATTTATTGAAGCCCATTGAGGTCGATTGTCATTTTGTGTTGTTTGGAAATTTTCAAAGTCTATCTTCCGAATTATAAGTCGAATCTCATCAATTCTTATATATTCGAGTAAATTTGCAACTAACTTTTTCAGCAATTTTCGATTCACTTCCATTGAAGCCCATTGAGGTCGATTGTCCCTTTGTGTTGTTCAAAAATTCTCAAAGTCTATCTTCCGAATTTGAAGTCGAATATCATCAATTCTTATATATTTGATTAATTTTTCAACTAACTTCTTCAGCAATCTTCGATTCTTTTCCATTGAAGCCCATTGAGGTCGATTGTCACTTTGTGTTGTTTAAAAATTCTCAAAGTCTATCTTCCGAATTTGAAGTCGAATCTCATCAATTCTCATATATTTGAGTGAGTTTGCAACTAACTTTGTCAGATATCGTCGATTTACATTTATTGAAGCCCATTGAGGTCGATTGTCATTTTGTGTTGTTTGAAAATTTTCAAAGTCTATCTTCCGAATTATAAGTCGAATCTCATCAATTCTTATATATTTGAGTAAATTTGCAACTAACTTTTTCAGCAATCTTCGATTCACTTCCATTGAAGCCCATTGAGGTCGATTGTCACTTTGTGTTGTTTGAAAATTTTCAAAGTCTATCTTCCGAATTTGAAGTCGAATCTCATCAATTCATATATATTTCAGTGAATTTGCAACTAACTTTCTCAGCAATCTTCGATTCACTTCCATTGAAGCCCATTGAGGTCGATTGTCCCTTTGTGTTGTTTAAAAATTCTCAAAGTCTATCTTCCGAATTTGAAGTCGAATCTCATCAATTCTTATATATTTGAGTGAAGTTGCAACTAACTTTGTCAGCAATCGTCGATTTACATCAATTGAAGCCCATTGAGGTCGATTGTCACTTTGTGTTGTTTGAAAATTTTCAAAGTCTATCTTCCGAATTTGAAGTCGAATCTCATCAATTCTTATATATTTGAGTAAATTTGCAACTTACTTTTTCAGCAATCTTCGATTCACTTCCATTGAAGCCCATTGAGGTCGATTGTCATTTTGTGTTGTTTGAAAATTTTCAAAGTCTATCTTCCGAATTATCAGTCGAATCTCATCAATTCTTATATATTTGAGTAAATTTGCAACTAACTTTTTCAGCAATCTTCGATTCACTTCCATTGAAGCCCATTGAGGTCGATTGTCACTTTGTGTTGTTTGAAAATTTTCAAAGTCTATCTTCCGAATTTGAAGTCGAATCTCATCAATTCTTATATATTTGAGTGAATTTGCAACTAACTTTTTCAGCAATCTTCGATTCGCTTCCATTGAAGCCCATTGAGGTCGATTGTCACTTTGTGTTGTTTGAAAATTTTCAAAGTCTATCTTCCGAATTTGAAGTCGAATCTCATCAATTCTTATATATTTGAGTAAATTTGCAACTAACTTTTTCAGCAATCTTCGATTCACTTCCATTGAAGCCCATTGAGGTCGATTGTCACTTTGTGTTGTTTGAAAATTTTCAAAGTCTATCTTCCGATTTATAAGTCGAATCTCATCAATTCTTATATATTCGAGTAAATTTGCAACTAACTTTTTCAGCAATTTTCGATTCACTTCCATTGAAGCCCATTGAGGTCGATTGTCCCTTTGTGTTGTTCAAAAATTCTCAAAGTCTATCTTCCGAATTTGAAGTCGAATCTCATCAATTCTTATATATTTGAGTCAGTTTGCAACTAACTTTGTCAGATATCGTCGATTTACATTTATTGAAGCCCATTGAGGTCGATTGTCATTTTGTGTTGTTTGAAAATTTTCAAAGTCTATCTTCCGAATTATAAGTCGAATCTCATCAATTCTTATATATTTGAGTAAATTTGCAACTAACTTTTTCAGCAATCTTCGATTCACTTCCATTGATGCCCATTGAGGTCGATTGTCACTTTGTGTTGTTTGAAAATTTTCAAAGTCTATCTTCCGAATTTGAAGTCGAATCTCATCAATTCTTATATATTTTAGTGAATTTGCAACTAACTTTCTCAGCAATCTTCGATTCACTTCCATTGAAGCCCATTGAGGTCGATTGTCCCTTTGTGTTGTTTAAAAATTCTCAAAGTCTATCTTCCGAATTTGAAGTCGAATCTCATCAATTCTTATATATTTGAGTGAAGTTGCAACTAACTTTGTCAGATATCGTCGATTTACATTCATTGAAGACCATTGAGGTCGATTGTCACTTTGTGTTGTTTGAAAATTTTCAAAGTCTATCTTCCGAATTTGAAGTCGAATATCATCAATTCTTATATATTTGATTAATTTTTCAACTAACTTCTTCAGCAATCTTCGATTCTTTTCCATTGAAGCCCATTGAGGTCGATTGTCACTTTGTGTTGTTTAAAAATTCTCAAAGTCTATCTTCCGAATTTGAAGTCGAATCTCATCAATTCTCATATATTTGAGTGAGTTTGCAAGTAACTTTGTCAGATATCGTCGATTTACATTTATTGAAGCCCATTGAGGTCGATTGTCATTTTGTGTTGTTTGGAAATTTTCAAAGTCTATCTTCCGAATTATAAGTCGAATCTCATCAATTCTTATATATTCCAGTAAATTAGCAACTAACTTTTTCAGCAATTTTCGATCCACTTCCATTGAAGCCCATTGAGGTCGATTGTCCCTTTGTGTTGTTCAAAAATTCTCAAAGTCTATCTTCCGAATTTGAAGCCGAATCTCATCAATTCTTATATATTTGAGTCAGTTTGCAACTAACTTTGTCAGATATCGTCGATTTACATTTATTGAAGCCCATTGAGGTCGATTGTCATTTTGTGTTGTTTGAAAATTTTCAAAGTCTATCTTCCGAATTATAAGTCGAATCTCATCAATTCTTATATATTTGAGTAAATTTGCAACTAACTTTTTCAGCAATCTTCGATTCACTTCCATTGAAGCCCATTGAGGTCGATTGTCACTTTGTGTTGTTTGAAAATTTTCAAAGTCTATCTTCCGAATTTGAAGTCGAATCTCATCAATTCTTATATATTTTAGTGAATTTGCAACTAACTTTCTCAGCAATCTTCGATTCACTTCCATTGAAGCCCATTGAGGTCGATTGTCCCTTTGTGTTGTTTAAAAATTCTCAAAGTCTATCTTCCGAATTTGAAGTCGAATCTCATCAATTCTTATATATTTGAGTGAAGTTGCAACTAACTTTGTCAGCAATCGTCGATTTACATCAATTGAAGCCCATTGAGGTCGATTGTCACTTTGTGTTGTTTGAAAATTTTCAAAGTCTATCTTCCGAATTTGAAGTCGAATCTCATCAATTCTTATATATTTGAGTAAATTTGCAACTAACTTTTTCAGCAATCTTCGATTCACTTCCATTGAAGTCCATTGAGGTCGATTGTCATTTTGTGTTGTTTGAAAATTTTCAAAGTCTATCTTCCGAATTATAAGTCGAATCTCATCAATTCTTATATATTTGAGTAAATTTGTAACTAACTTTTTCAGCAATCTTCGATTCACTTCCATTGAAGCCCATTGAGGTCGATTGTCACTTTGTGTTGTTTGAAAATTTTCAAAGTCTATCTTCCGAATTTGAAGTCGAATCTCATCAATTCTTATATATTTGAGTGAATTTGCAACTAACTTTTTCAGCAATCTTCGATTCACTTCCATTGAAGTCCATTGAGGTCGATTGTCATTTTGTGTTGTTTGAAAATTTTCAAAGTCTATCTTCCGAATTATAAGTCGAATCTCATCAATTCTTATATATTTGAGTAAATTTGTAACTAACTTTTTCAGCAATCTTCGATTTACTTCCATTGAAGCCCATTGAGGTCGATTGTCACTTTGTGTTGTTTGAAAATTTTCAAAGTCTATCTTCCGAATTTGAAGTCGAATCTCATCAATTCTTATATATTTGAGTGAATTTGCAACTAACTTTTTCAGCAATCTTCGATTCACTTCCATTGAAGCCCATTGAGGTCGATTGTCCCTTTGTGTTGTTCAAAAATTTTCAAAGTCTATCTTCCGAATTTGAAGTCGAATCTCATCAATTCTTATATATTTGAGTAAGTTTGCAACTAACTTTGTCAGATATCGTCGATTTACATTTATTGAAGACCATTGAGGTCGATTGTCACTTAGTGTTGTTTGAAAATTTTCAAAGTCTATCTTCCGAATTATAAGTCGAATCTCATCAATTCTCATATATTTGAGTAAATTTGCAACTAACTTTTTCAGCAATCTTCGATTCACTTCCTTTGAAGCCCATTGAGGTCGATTGTCACTTTGTGTTGATAAAAATTTTCAAAGTCTATCTTCCGATTTTGAAGTCGAATCTCATCAATTCTTATATATTTGAGTAATTTTGCAACTAACTTTTTCAGCAATCTTCGATTCACTTCCATTGAAGCCCATTGAGGTCGATTGTCACTTTGTGTTGTTTGAAAATTTTCAAAGTCTATCTTCCGAATTATAAGTCGAATCTCATCAATTCTTATATATTTGAGTAAATTTGCAACTAACTTTTTCAGCAATCTTCGATTCACTTCCATTGAAGCCCATTGAGGTCGATTGTCACTTTGTGTTGATAAAAATTTTCAAAGTCTATCTTCCGAATTTGAAGTCGAATCTCATCAATTCTTATATATTTGAGTAAGTTTGCAACTAACTTTGTCAGATATCGTCGATTTACATTTATTGAAGCCCATTGAGGTCGATTGTCACTTTGTGTTGTTTAAAATTTCTCAAAGTCTATCTTCCGAATTTGAAGTCGAATCTCATCAATTCTCATATATTTGAGTGAGTTTGCAACTAACTTTGTCAGATATCGTCGATTTACATTTATTGAAGCCCATTGAGGTCGATTGTCACTTTGTGTTGTTTGAAAATTTTCAAAGTCTATCTTCCGAATTTGAAGTCGAATCTCATCAATTCTTATATATTTGAGTGAATTTGCAACTAACTTTTTCAGCAATCTTCGATTCGCTTCCATTGAAGCCCATTGAGGTCGATTGTCACTTTGTGTTGTTTGAAAATTTTCAAAGTCTATCTTCCGAATTTGAGGTCGAATCTCATCAATTCTTATATATTTGAGTAAATTTGCAACTAACTTTTTCAGCAATCTTCGATTTACTTCCATTGAAGCCCATTGAGGTCGATTGTCACTTTGTGTTGTTTGAAAATTTTCAAAGTCTATCTTCCGAATTTGAAGTCGAATCTTATCAATTCTTATATATTTGAGTGAATTTGCAACTAACTTTTTCAGCAATCTTCGATTCACTTCCATTGAAGCCCATTGAGGTCGATTGTCCCTTTGTGTTGTTCAAAAATTTTCAAAGTCTATCTTCCGAATTTGAAGTCGAATCTCATCAATTCTTATATATTTGAGTAAGTTTGCAACTAACTTTGTCAGATATCGTCGATTTACATTTATTGAAGACCATTGAGGTCGATTGTCACTCAGTGTTGTTTGAAAATTTTCAAAGTCTATCTTCCGAATTATAAGTCGAATCTCATCAATTCTCATATATTTGAGTAAATTTGCAACTAACTTTTTCAGCAATCTTCGATTCACTTCCTTTGAAGCCCATTGAGGTCGATTGTCACTTTGTGTTGATAAAAATTTTCAAAGTCTATCTTCCGATTTTGAAGTCGAATCTCATCAATTCTTATATATTTGAGTAATTTTGCAACTAACTTTTTCAGCAATCTTCGATTCACTTCCATTGAAGCCCATTGAGGTCGATTGTCACTTTGTGTTGTTTGAAAATTTTCAAAGTCTATCTTCCGAATTATAAGTCGAATCTCATCAATTCTTATATATTTGAGTAAATTTGCAACTAACTTTTTCAGCAATCTTCGATTCACTTCCATTGAAGCCCATTGAGGTCGATTGTCACTTTGTGTTGATAAAAATTTTCAAAGTCTATCTTCCGAATTTGAAGTCGAATCTCATCAATTCTTATATATTTGAGTAAGTTTGCAACTAACTTTGTCAGATATCGTCGATTTACATTTATTGAAGCCCATTGAGGTCGATTGTCACTTTGTGTTGTTTAAAATTTCTCAAAGTCTATCTTCCGAATTTGAAGTCGAATCTCATCAATTCTCATATATTTGAGTGAGTTTGCAACTAACTTTGTCAGATATCGTCGATTTACATTTATTGAAGCCCATTGAGGTCGATTGTCATTTTGTGTTGTTTGAAAATTTTCAAAGTCTATCTTCCGAATTATAAGTCGAATCTCATCAATTCTTATATATTCGAGTAAATTTGCAACTAACTTTTTCAGCAATCTTCGATTCACTTCCATTGAAACCCATTGAGGTCGATTGTCACTTTGTGTTGTTTGAAAATTTTCAAAGTCTATCGTCCGAATTTGAAGTCGAATCTCATCAATTCTTATATATTTTAGTGAATTTGCAACTAACTTTTTCAGCAATCTTCGATTCACTTCCATTGAAGCCCATTGAGGTCGATTGTCCCTTTGTGTTGTTTAAAAATTCTCAAAGTCTATCTTCCGAATTTGAAGTCGAATCTCATCAATTCTTATATATTTGAGTAAGTTTGCAACTAACTTTGTCAGATATCGTCGATTTACATTTATTGAAGCCCATTGAGGTCGATTGTCACTTTGTGTTGTTTAAAATTTCTCAAAGTCTATCTTCCGAATTTGAAGTCGAATCTCATCAATTCTCATATATTTGAGTGAGTTTGCAACTAACTTTGTCAGCAATCGTCGATTTACATCAATTGAAGCCCATTGAGGTCGATTGTCACTTTGTGTTGTTTGAAAATTTTCAAAGTCTATCTTCCGAATTTGAAGTCGAATCTCATCAATTCTTATATATTTGAGTAAATTTGCAACTAACTTTTTCAGCAATCTTCGATTCACTTCCATTGAAGCCCATTGAGGTCGATTGTCCCTTTGTGTTGTTTAAAAATTCTCAAAGTCTATCTTCCGAATTTGAAGTCGAATCTCATCAATTCTTATATATTTGAGTCAGTTTGCAACTAACTTTGTCAGATATCGTCGATTTACATTTATTGAAGCCCATTGAGGTCGATTGTCATTTTGTGTTGTTTGAAAATTTTCAAAGTCTATCTTCCGAATTATAAGTCGAATCTCATCAATTCTTATATATTTGAGTAAGTTTGCAACTAACTTTGTCAGATATCGTCCATTTACTTCCATTGAAGCCCATTGAGGTCGATTGTCACTTTGTATTGATTGAAAATTTTCAAAGTCTATCTTCCGAATTAGAAGTCGAATCTCATCAATTCTTATATATTTGAGTGAGTTCGCAACTAACTTTGTCAGCAATCCTCGATTTACATCCATTGAAGCCCATTGAGCTCGATTGTCACTTAGTGTTGTTCAAAAATTTCCAAAGTCTATCTTCCGAATTTGAAGTCGAATCTCGTCAATTCTTATATATTTGAGTAAATTTTCAACTATCTTTTTCAGCAATCTTCGATTCACTTCCATTGAAGCCCATTGAGGTCGATTGTCACTTTGTGTTGTTTAAAAATTTTCAAAGTCTATCTTCCGAATTTAAAGTCGAATCTCATCAATTCTTATATATTTGAGTAAGTTTGCAACTAACTTTGTCAGATATCGTCCATTTACTTCCATTGAAGCCCATTGAGGTCGATTGTCACTTTGTATTGATTGAAAATTTTCAAAGTCTATCTTCCGAATTAGAAGTCGAATCTCATCAATTCTTATATATTTGAGTGAGTTCGCAACTAACTTTGTCAGCAATCCTCGATTTACATCCATTGAAGCCCATTGAGCTCGATTGTCACTTAGTGTTGTTCAAAAATTTCCAAAGTCTATCTTCCGAATTTGAAGTCGAATCTCGTCAATTCTTATATATTTGAGTAAATTTGCAACTATCTTTTTCAGCAATCTTCGATTCACTTCCATCGAAGCCCATTGAGGTCGATTGTCACTTTGTGTTGTTTAAAAATTTTCAAAGTCTATCTTCCGAATTTAAAGTCGAATCTCATCAATTCTAATATATTTGAGTAAGTTTGCAACTAACTTTGTCAGATATCGTCCATTTACTTCCATTGAAGCCCATTGAGGTCGATTGTCACTTTGTATTGATTGAAAATTTTCAAAGTCTATCTTCCGAATTAGAAGTCGAATCTCATCAATTCTTATATATTTGAGTGAGTTCGCAACTAACTTTGTCAGCAATCTTCGATTCACTTCCATTGAAGCCCATTGAGGTCGATTGTCCCTTTGTGTTGTTCAAAAATTTTCAAAGTCTATCTTCCGAGTTTGAAGTCGAATCTCATCAATTCTTATATATTTGAGTGAAGTTGCAACTAACTTTGTCAGATATCGTCGATTTACATTCATTGAAGACCATTGAGGTCGATTGTCACTTTGTGTTGTTTGAAAATTTTCAAAGTCTATCTTCCGAATTTGAAGTCGAATATCATCAATTCTTATATATTTGAGTAATTTTGCAACTAACTTCTTCAGCAATCTTCGATTCTTTTCCATTGAAGCCCATTGAGGTCGATTGTCACTTTGTGTTGTTTAAAAATTCTCAAAGTCTATCTTCCGAATTTGAAGTCGAATATCATCAATTCTTATATATTTGAGTAATTTTGCAACTAACTTCTTCAGCAATCTTCGATTCTTTTCCATTGAAGCCCATTGAGGTCGATTGTCACTTTGTGTTGTTTAAAAATTCTCAAAGTCTATCTTCCGAATTTGAAGTCGAATCTCATCAATTCTCATATATTTGAGTGAGTTTGCAACTAACTTTGTCAGATATCGTCGATTTACATTTATTGAAGCCCATTGAGGTCGATTGTCATTTTGTGTTGTTTGGAAATTTTCAAAGTCTATCTTCCGAATTATAAGTCGAATCTCATCAATTCTTATATATTTGAGTAAGTTTGCAACTAACTTTGTCAGATATCGTCCATTTACTTCCATTGAAGCCCATTGAGGTCGATTGTCACTTTGTATTGATTGAAAATTTTCAAAGTCTATCTTCCGAATTAGAAGTCGAATCTCATCAATTCTTATATATTTGAGTGAGTTCGCAACTAACTTTGTCAGCAATCCTCGATTTACATCCATTGAAGCCCATTGAGCTCGATTGCCACTTAGTGTTGTTCAAAAATTTCCAAAGTCTATCTTCCGAATTTGAAGTCGAATCTCGTCAATTCTTATATATTTGAGTAAATTTTCAACTATCTTTTTCAGCAATCTTCGATTCACTTCCATTGAAGCCCATTGAGGTCGATTGTCACTTTGTGTTGTTTAAAAATTTTCAAAGTCTATCTTCCGAATTTAAAGTCGAATCTCATCAATTCTTATATATTTGAGTAAGTTTGCAACTAACTTTGTCAGATATCGTCCATTTACTTCCATTGAAGCCCATTGAGGTCGATTGTCACTTTGTATTGATTGAAAATTTTCAAAGTCTATCTTCCGAATTAGAAGTCGAATCTCATCAATTCTTATATATTTGAGTGAGTTCGCAACTAACTTTGTCAGCAATCCTCGATTTACATCCATTGAAGCCCATTGAGCTCGATTGTCACTTAGTGTTGTTCAAAAATTTCCAAAGTCTATCTTCCGAATTTGAAGTCGAATCTCGTCAATTCTTATATATTTGAGTAAATTTGCAACTATCTTTTTCAGCAATCTTCGATTCACTTCCATTGAAGCCCATTGAGGTCGATTGTCACTTTGTGTTGTTTAAAAATTTTCAAAGTCTATCTTCCGAATTTAAAGTCGAATCTCATCAATTCTAATATATTTGAGTAAGTTTGCAACTAACTTTGTCAGATATCGTCCATTTACTTCCATTGAAGCCCATTGAGGTCGATTGTCACTTTGTATTGATTGAAAATTTTCAAAGTCTATCTTCCGAATTAGAAGTCGAATCTCATCAATTCTTATATATTTGAGTGAGTTCGCAACTAACTTTGTCAGCAATCTTCGATTCACTTCCATTGAAGCCCATTGAGGTCGATTGTCCCTTTGTGTTGTTCAAAAATTTTCAAAGTCTATCTTCCGAGTTTGAAGTCGAATCTCATCAATTCTTATATATTTGAGTGAAGTTGCAACTAACTTTGTCAGATATCGTCGATTTACATTCATTGAAGACCATTGAGGTCGATTGTCACTTTGTGTTGTTTGAAAATTTTCAAAGTCTATCTTCCGAATTTGAAGTCGAATATCATCAATTCTTATATATTTGAGTAATTTTGCAACTAACTTCTTCAGCAATCTCCGATTCTTTTCCATTGAAGCCCATTGAGGTCGATTGTCACTTTGTGTTGTTTAAAAATTCTCAAAGTCTATCTTCCGAATTTGAAGTCGAATATCATCAATTCTTATATATTTGAGTAATTTTGCAACTAACTTCTTCAGCAATCTTCGATTCTTTTCCATTGAAGCCCATTGAGGTCGATTGTCACTTTGTGTTGTTTAAAAATTCTCAAAGTCTATCTTCCGAATTTGAAGTCGAATCTCATCAATTCTCATATATTTGAGTGAGTTTGCAACTAACTTTGTCAGATATCGTCGATTTACATTTATTGAAGCCCATTGAGGTCGATTGTCATTTTGTGTTGTTTGGAAATTTTCAAAGTCTATCTTCCGAATTATAAGTCGAATCTCATCAATTCTTATATATTCGAGTAAATTTGCAACTAACTTTTTCAGCAATTTTCGATTCACTTCCATTGAAGCCCATTGAGGTCGATTGTCCCTTTGTGTTGTTCAAAAATTCTCAAAGTCTATCTTCCGAATTTGAAGTCGAATCTCATCAATTCTTATATATTTGAGTCAGTTTGCAACTAACTTTGTCAGATATCGTCGATTTACATTTATTGAAGCCCATTGAGG
Source organism: Diorhabda elongata (assembly GCA_026230145.1). Classification (NCBI taxonomy): domain Eukaryota; kingdom Metazoa; phylum Arthropoda; class Insecta; order Coleoptera; family Chrysomelidae; genus Diorhabda; species Diorhabda elongata. The sequence continues at coordinate 11,142,100 of CM047936.1, forward strand.
TCGATTGTCATTTTGTGTTGTTTGAAAATTTTCAAAGTCTATCTTCCGAATTATAAGTCGAATCTCATCAATTCTTATATATTTGAGTAAATTTCCAACTAACTTTTTCAGCAATCTTCGATTCACTTCCATTGAAGCCCATTGAGGTCGATTGTCACTTTGTGTTGTTTGAAATTTTCAAAGTCTATCTTCCGAATTTGAAGTCGAATCTCATCAATTCTTATATATTTTAGTGAATTTGCAACTAACTTTCTCAGCAATCTTCGATTCACTTCCATTGAAGCCCATTGAGGTCGATTGTCCCTTTATGTTGTTTAAAAATTCTCAAAGTCTATCTTCCGAGTTTGAAGTCGAATCTCATCAATTCTTATATATTTGAGTGAAGTTGCAACTAACTTTGTCAGATATCGTCGATTTACATTCATTGAAGACCATTGAGGTCGATTGTCACTTTGTGTTGTTTTAAAATTTTCAAAGTCTATCTTCCGAATTTGAAGTCGAATATCATCAATTCTTATATATTTGATTAATTTTTCAACTAACTTCTTCAGCAATCTTCGATTCTTTTCCATTGAAGCCCATTGAGGTCGATTGTCACTTTGTGTTGTTAAAAAATTCTCAAAGTCTATCTTCCGAATTTGAAGTCGAATCTCATCAATTCTTATATATTTGAGTGAGTTTGCAACTAACTTTGTCAGATATCGTCGATTTACATTTATTGAAGCCCATTGAGGTCGATTGTCATTTTGTGTTGTTTGGAAATTTTCAAAGTCTATCTTCCGAATTATAAGTCGAATCTCATCAATTCTTATATATTTGAGTAATTTTGCAACTAACTTATTCAGCAATCTTCGATTCACTTCCATTGAAGCCCATTGAGGTCGATTGTCACTTTGTGTTGTTTAAAAATTTTCAAAGTCTATCTTCCGAATTTAAAGTCGAATCTCATCAATTCTAATATATTTGAGTAAGTTTGCAACTAACTTTGTCAGATATCGTCCATTTACTTCCATTGAAGCCCATTGAGGTCGATTGTCACTTTGTATTGATTGAAAATTTTCAAAGTCTATCTTCCGAATTAGAAGTCGAATCTCATCAATTCTTATATATTTGAGTGAGTTCGCAACTAACTTTGTCAGCAATCCTCGATTTACATCCATTGAAGCCCATTGAGCTCGATTGTCACTTAGTGTTGTTCAAAAATTTCCAAAGTCTATCTTCCGAATTTGAAGTCGAATCTCGTCAATTCTTATATATATTAGTGAATTTGCAACTATCTTTTTCAGCAATCTTCGATTCACTTCCATTGAAGCCCATTGAGGTCGATTGTCACTTTGTGTTGTTTAAAAATTTTCAAAGTCTATCTTCCGAATTTAAAGTCGAATCTCATCAATTCTAATATATTTGAGTAAGTTTGCAACTAACTTTGTCAGATATCGTCCATTTACTTCCATTGAAGCCCATTGAGGTCGATTGTCACTTTGTATTGATTGAAAATTTTCAAAGTCTATCTTCCGAATTAGAAGTCGAATCTCATCAATTCTTATATATTTGAGTGAGTTCGCAACTAACTTTGTCAGCAATCTTCGATTCACTTCCATTGAAGCCCATTGAGGTCGATTGTCCCTTTGTGTTGTTCAAAAATTTTCAAAGTCTATCTTCCGAGTTTGAAGTCGAATCTCATCAATTCTTATATATTTGAGTGAAGTTGCAACTAACTTTGTCAGATATCGTCGATTTACATTCATTGAAGACCATTGAGGTCGATTGTCACTTTGTGTTGTTTGAAAATTTTCAAAGTCTATCTTCCGAATTTGAAGTCGAATATCATCAATTCTTATATATTTGAGTAATTTTGCAACTAACTTCTTCAGCAATCTCCGATTCTTTTCCATTGAAGCCCATTGAGGTCGATTGTCACTTTGTGTTGTTTAAAAATTCTCAAAGTCTATCTTCCGAATTTGAAGTCGAATATCATCAATTCTTATATATTTGAGTAATTTTGCAACTAACTTCTTCAGCAATCTTCGATTCTTTTCCATTGAAGCCCATTGAGGTCGATTGTCACTTTGTGTTGTTTAAAAATTCTCAAAGTCTATCTTCCGAATTTGAAGTCGAATCTCATCAATTCTCATATATTTGAGTGAGTTTGCAACTAACTTTGTCAGATATCGTCGATTTACATTTATTGAAGCCCATTGAGGTCGATTGTCATTTTGTGTTGTTTGGAAATTTTCAAAGTCTATCTTCCGAATTATAAGTCGAATCTCATCAATTCTTATATATTCGAGTAAATTTGCAACTAACTTTTTCAGCAATTTTCGATTCACTTCCATTGAAGCCCATTGAGGTCGATTGTCCCTTTGTGTTGTTCAAAAATTCTCAAAGTCTATCTTCCGAATTTGAAGTCGAATCTCGTCAATTCTTATATATTTGAGTAAATTTTCAACTATCTTTTTCAGCAATCTTCGATTCACTTCCATTGAAGCCCATTGAGGTCGATTGTCCCTTTGTGTTGTTTAAAAATTCTCAAAGTCTATCTTCCGAATTTGAAGTCGAATCTCATCAATTCTTATATATTTGAGTAAGTTTGCAACTAACTTTGTCAGATATCGTCGATTTACATTTATTGAAGCCCATTGAGGTCGATTGTCACTTTGTGTTGTTTAAAATTTCTCAAAGTCTATCTTCCGAATTTGAAGTCGAATCTCATCAATTCTCATATATTTGAGTGAGTTTGCAACTAACTTTGTCAGCAATCGTCGATTTACATCAATTGAAGCCCATTGAGGTCGATTGTCACTTTGTGTTGTTTGAAAATTTTCAAAGTCTATCTTCCGAATTTGAAGTCGAATCTCATCAATTCTTATATATTTGAGTAAATTTGCAACTAACTTTTTCAGCAATCTTCGATTCACTTCCATTGAAGCCCATTGAGGTCGATTGTCCCTTTGTGTTGTTTAAAAATTCTCAAAGTCTATCTTCCGAATTTGAAGTCGAATCTCATCAATTCTTATATATTTGAGTCAGTTTGCAACTAACTTTGTCAGATATCGTCGATTTACATTTATTGAAGCCCATTGAGGTCGATTGTCATTTTGTGTTGTTTGAAAATTTTCAAAGTCTATCTTCCGAATTATAAGTCGAATCTCATCAATTCTTATATATTTGAGTAAGTTTGCAACTAACTTTGTCAGATATCGTCCATTTACTTCCATTGAAGCCCATTGAGGTCGATTGTCACTTTGTATTGATTGAAAATTTTCAAAGTCTATCTTCCGAATTAGAAGTCGAATCTCATCAATTCTTATATATTTGAGTGAGTTCGCAACTAACTTTGTCAGCAATCCTCGATTTACATCCATTGAAGCCCATTGAGCTCGATTGTCACTTAGTGTTGTTCAAAAATTTCCAAAGTCTATCTTCCGAATTTGAAGTCGAATCTCGTCAATTCTTATATATTTGAGTAAATTTTCAACTATCTTTTTCAGCAATCTTCGATTCACTTCCATTGAAGCCCATTGAGGTCGATTGTCACTTTGTGTTGTTTAAAAATTTTCAAAGTCTATCTTCCGAATTTAAAGTCGAATCTCATCAATTCTTATATATTTGAGTAAGTTTGCAACTAACTTTGTCAGATATCGTCCATTTACTTCCATTGAAGCCCATTGAGGTCGATTGTCACTTTGTATTGATTGAAAATTTTCAAAGTCTATCTTCCGAATTAGAAGTCGAATCTCATCAATTCTTATATATTTGAGTGAGTTCGCAACTAACTTTGTCAGCAATCCTCGATTTACATCCATTGAAGCCCATTGAGCTCGATTGTCACTTAGTGTTGTTCAAAAATTTCCAAAGTCTATCTTCCGAATTTGAAGTCGAATCTCGTCAATTCTTATATATTTGAGTAAATTTGCAACTATCTTTTTCAGCAATCTTCGATTCACTTCCATCGAAGCCCATTGAGGTCGATTGTCACTTTGTGTTGTTTAAAAATTTTCAAAGTCTATCTTCCGAATTTAAAGTCGAATCTCATCAATTCTAATATATTTGAGTAAGTTTGCAACTAACTTTGTCAGATATCGTCCATTTACTTCCATTGAAGCCCATTGAGGTCGATTGTCACTTTGTATTGATTGAAAATTTTCAAAGTCTATCTTCCGAATTAGAAGTCGAATCTCATCAATTCTTATATATTTGAGTGAGTTCGCAACTAACTTTGTCAGCAATCTTCGATTCACTTCCATTGAAGCCCATTGAGGTCGATTGTCCCTTTGTGTTGTTCAAAAATTTTCAAAGTCTATCTTCCGAGTTTGAAGTCGAATCTCATCAATTCTTATATATTTGAGTGAAGTTGCAACTAACTTTGTCAGATATCGTCGATTTACATTCATTGAAGACCATTGAGGTCGATTGTCACTTTGTGTTGTTTGAAAATTTTCAAAGTCTATCTTCCGAATTTGAAGTCGAATATCATCAATTCTTATATATTTGAGTAATTTTGCAACTAACTTCTTCAGCAATCTTCGATTCTTTTCCATTGAAGCCCATTGAGGTCGATTGTCACTTTGTGTTGTTTAAAAATTCTCAAAGTCTATCTTCCGAATTTGAAGTCGAATATCATCAATTCTTATATATTTGAGTAATTTTGCAACTAACTTCTTCAGCAATCTTCGATTCTTTTCCATTGAAGCCCATTGAGGTCGATTGTCACTTTGTGTTGTTTAAAAATTCTCAAAGTCTATCTTCCGAATTTGAAGTCGAATCTCATCAATTCTCATATATTTGAGTGAGTTTGCAACTAACTTTGTCAGATATCGTCGATTTACATTTATTGAAGCCCATTGAGGTCGATTGTCATTTTGTGTTGTTTGGAAATTTTCAAAGTCTATCTTCCGAATTATAAGTCGAATCTCATCAATTCTTATATATTTGAGTAAGTTTGCAACTAACTTTGTCAGATATCGTCCATTTACTTCCATTGAAGCCCATTGAGGTCGATTGTCACTTTGTATTGATTGAAAATTTTCAAAGTCTATCTTCCGAATTAGAAGTCGAATCTCATCAATTCTTATATATTTGAGTGAGTTCGCAACTAACTTTGTCAGCAATCCTCGATTTACATCCATTGAAGCCCATTGAGCTCGATTGCCACTTAGTGTTGTTCAAAAATTTCCAAAGTCTATCTTCCGAATTTGAAGTCGAATCTCGTCAATTCTTATATATTTGAGTAAATTTTCAACTATCTTTTTCAGCAATCTTCGATTCACTTCCATTGAAGCCCATTGAGGTCGATTGTCACTTTGTGTTGTTTAAAAATTTTCAAAGTCTATCTTCCGAATTTAAAGTCGAATCTCATCAATTCTTATATATTTGAGTAAGTTTGCAACTAACTTTGTCAGATATCGTCCATTTACTTCCATTGAAGCCCATTGAGGTCGATTGTCACTTTGTATTGATTGAAAATTTTCAAAGTCTATCTTCCGAATTAGAAGTCGAATCTCATCAATTCTTATATATTTGAGTGAGTTCGCAACTAACTTTGTCAGCAATCCTCGATTTACATCCATTGAAGCCCATTGAGCTCGATTGTCACTTAGTGTTGTTCAAAAATTTCCAAAGTCTATCTTCCGAATTTGAAGTCGAATCTCGTCAATTCTTATATATTTGAGTAAATTTGCAACTATCTTTTTCAGCAATCTTCGATTCACTTCCATTGAAGCCCATTGAGGTCGATTGTCACTTTGTGTTGTTTAAAAATTTTCAAAGTCTATCTTCCGAATTTAAAGTCGAATCTCATCAATTCTAATATATTTGAGTAAGTTTGCAACTAACTTTGTCAGATATCGTCCATTTACTTCCATTGAAGCCCATTGAGGTCGATTGTCACTTTGTATTGATTGAAAATTTTCAAAGTCTATCTTCCGAATTAGAAGTCGAATCTCATCAATTCTTATATATTTGAGTGAGTTCGCAACTAACTTTGTCAGCAATCTTCGATTCACTTCCATTGAAGCCCATTGAGGTCGATTGTCCCTTTGTGTTGTTCAAAAATTTTCAAAGTCTATCTTCCGAGTTTGAAGTCGAATCTCATCAATTCTTATATATTTGAGTGAAGTTGCAACTGACTTTGTCAGATATCGTCGATTTACATTCATTGAAGACCATTGAGGTCGATTGTCACTTTGTGTTGTTTGAAAATTTTCAAAGTCTATCTTCCGAATTTGAAGTCGAATATCATCAATTCTTATATATTTGAGTAATTTTGCAACTAACTTCTTCAGCAATCTCCGATTCTTTTCCATTGAAGCCCATTGAGGTCGATTGTCACTTTGTGTTGTTTAAAAATTCTCAAAGTCTATCTTCCGAATTTGAAGTCGAATATCATCAATTCTTATATATTTGAGTAATTTTGCAACTAACTTCTTCAGCAATCTTCGATTCTTTTCCATTGAAGCCCATTGAGGTCGATTGTCACTTTGTGTTGTTTAAAAATTCTCAAAGTCTATCTTCCGAATTTGAAGTCGAATCTCATCAATTCTCATATATTTGAGTGAGTTTGCAACTAACTTTGTCAGATATCGTCGATTTACATTTATTGAAGCCCATTGAGGTCGATTGTCATTTTGTGTTGTTTGGAAATTTTCAAAGTCTATCTTCCGAATTATAAGTCGAATCTCATCAATTCTTATATATTCGAGTAAATTTGCAACTAACTTTTTCAGCAATTTTCGATTCACTTCCATTGAAGCCCATTGAGGTCGATTGTCCCTTTGTGTTGTTCAAAAATTCTCAAAGTCTATCTTCCGAATTTGAAGTCGAATCTCATCAATTCTTATATATTTGAGTCAGTTTGCAACTAACTTTGTCAGATATCGTCGATTTACATTTATTGAAGCCCATTGAGGTCGATTGTCATTTTGTGTTGTTTGAAAATTTTCAAAGTCTATCTTCCGAATTATAAGTCGAATCTCATCAATTCTTATATATTTGAGTAAATTTCCAACTAACTTTTTCAGCAATCTTCGATTCACTTCCATTGAAGCCCATTGAGGTCGATTGTCACTTTGTGTTGTTTGAAATTTTCAAAGTCTATCTTCCGAATTTGAAGTCGAATCTCATCAATTCTTATATATTTTAGTGAATTTGCAACTAACTTTCTCAGCAATCTTCGATTCACTTCCATTGAAGCCCATTGAGGTCGATTGTCCCTTTATGTTGTTTAAAAATTCTCAAAGTCTATCTTCCGAGTTTGAAGTCGAATCTCATCAATTCTTATATATTTGAGTGAAGTTGCAACTAACTTTGTCAGATATCGTCGATTTACATTCATTGAAGACCATTGAGGTCGATTGTCACTTTGTGTTGTTTTAAAATTTTCAAAGTCTATCTTCCGAATTTGAAGTCGAATATCATCAATTCTTATATATTTGATTAATTTTTCAACTAACTTCTTCAGCAATCTTCGATTCTTTTCCATTGAAGCCCATTGAGGTCGATTGTCACTTTGTGTTGTTAAAAAATTCTCAAAGTCTATCTTCCGAATTTGAAGTCGAATCTCATCAATTCTTATATATTTGAGTGAGTTTGCAACTAACTTTGTCAGATATCGTCGATTTACATTTATTGAAGCCCATTGAGGTCGATTGTCATTTTGTGTTGTTTGGAAATTTTCAAAGTCTATCTTCCGAATTATAAGTCGAATCTCATCAATTCTTATATATTTGAGTAATTTTGCAACTAACTTATTCAGCAATCTTCGATTCACTTCCATTGAAGCCCATTGAGGTCGATTGTCACTTTGTGTTGTTGAAAAATTTTCAAAGTCTATCTTCCGAATTTAAAGTCGAATCTCATCAATTCTAATATATTTGAGTAAGTTTGCAACTAACTTTGTCAGATATCGTCCATTTACTTCCATTGAAGCCCATTGAGGTCGATTGTCACTTTGTATTGATTGAAAATTTTCAAAGTCTATCTTCCGAATTAGAAGTCGAATCTCATCAATTCTTATATATTTGAGTGAGTTCGCAACTAACTTTGTCAGCAATCCTCGATTTACATCCATTGAAGCCCATTGAGCTCGATTGTCACTTAGTGTTGTTCAAAAATTTCCAAAGTCTATCTTCCGAATTTGAAGTCGAATCTCGTCAATTCTTATATATATTAGTGAATTTGCAACTATCTTTTTCAGCAATCTTCGATTCACTTCCATTGAAGCCCATTGAGGTCGATTGTCACTTTGTGTTGTTTAAAAATTTTCAAAGTCTATCTTCCGAATTTAAAGTCGAATCTCATCAATTCTAATATATTTGAGTAAGTTTGCAACTAACTTTGTCAGATATCGTCCATTTACTTCCATTGAAGCCCATTGAGGTCGATTGTCACTTTGTATTGATTGAAAATTTTCAAAGTCTATCTTCCGAATTAGAAGTCGAATCTCATCAATTCTTATATATTTGAGTGAGTTCGCAACTAACTTTGTCAGCAATCTTCGATTCACTTCCATTGAAGCCCATTGAGGTCGATTGTCCCTTTGTGTTGTTCAAAAATTTTCAAAGTCTATCTTCCGAGTTTGAAGTCGAATCTCATCAATTCTTATATATTTGAGTGAAGTTGCAACTAACTTTGTCAGATATCGTCGATTTACATTCATTGAAGACCATTGAGGTCGATTGTCACTTTGTGTTGTTTGAAAATTTTCAAAGTCTATCTTCCGAATTTGAAGTCGAATATCATCAATTCTTATATATTTGAGTAATTTTGCAACTAACTTCTTCAGCAATCTCCGATTCTTTTCCATTGAAGCCCATTGAGGTCGATTGTCACTTTGTGTTGTTTAAAAATTCTCAAAGTCTATCTTCCGAATTTGAAGTCGAATATCATCAATTCTTATATATTTGAGTAATTTTGCAACTAACTTCTTCAGCAATCTTCGATTCTTTTCCATTGAAGCCCATTGAGGTCGATTGTCACTTTGTGTTGTTTAAAAATTCTCAAAGTCTATCTTCCGAATTTGAAGTCGAATCTCATCAATTCTCATATATTTGAGTGAGTTTGCAACTAACTTTGTCAGATATCGTCGATTTACATTTATTGAAGCCCATTGAGGTCGATTGTCATTTTGTGTTGTTTGGAAATTTTCAAAGTCTATCTTCCGAATTATAAGTCGAATCTCATCAATTCTTATATATTCGAGTAAATTTGCAACTAACTTTTTCAGCAATTTTCGATTCACTTCCATTGAAGCCCATTGAGGTCGATTGTCCCTTTGTGTTGTTCAAAAATTCTCAAAGTCTATCTTCCGAATTTGAAGTCGAATCTCATCAATTCTTATATATTTGAGTCAGTTTGCAACTAACTTTGTCAGATATCGTCGATTTACATTTATTGAAGCCCATTGAGGTCGATTGTCATTTTGTGTTGTTTGAAAATTTTCAAAGTCTATCTTCCGAATTATAAGTCGAATCTCATCAATTCTTATATATTTGAGTAAATTTCCAACTAACTTTTTCAGCAATCTTCGATTCACTTCCATTGAAGCCCATTGAGGTCGATTGTCACTTTGTGTTGTTTGAAATTTTCAAAGTCTATCTTCCGAATTTGAAGTCGAATCTCATCAATTCTTATATATTTTAGTGAATTTGCAACTAACTTTCTCAGCAATCTTCGATTCACTTCCATTGAAGCCCATTGAGGTCGATTGTCCCTTTATGTTGTTTAAAAATTCTCAAAGTCTATCTTCCGAGTTTGAAGTCGAATCTCATCAATTCTTATATATTTGAGTGAAGTTGCAACTAACTTTGTCAGATATCGTCGATTTACATTCATTGAAGACCATTGAGGTCGATTGTCACTTTGTGTTGTTTTAAAATTTTCAAAGTCTATCTTCCGAATTTGAAGTCGAATATCATCAATTCTTATATATTTGATTAATTTTTCAACTAACTTCTTCAGCAATCTTCGATTCTTTTCCATTGAAGCCCATTGAGGTCGATTGTCACTTTGTGTTGTTAAAAAATTCTCAAAGTCTATCTTCCGAATTTGAAGTCGAATCTCATCAATTCTTATATATTTGAGTGAGTTTGCAACTAACTTTGTCAGATATCGTCGATTTACATTTATTGAAGCCCATTGAGGTCGATTGTCATTTTGTGTTGTTTGGAAATTTTCAAATTCTATCTTCCGAATTATAAGTCGAATCTCATCAATTCTTATATATTTGAGTAATTTTGCAACTAACTTATTCAGCAATCTTCGATTCACTTCCATTGAAGCCCATTGAGGTCGATTGTCACTTTGTGTTGTTTAAAAATTTTCAAAGTCTATCTTCCGAATTTAAAGTCGAATCTCATCAATTCTAATATATTTGAGTAAGTTTGCAACTAACTTTGTCAGATATCGTCCATTTACTTCCATTGAAGCCCATTGAGGTCGATTGTCACTTTGTATTGATTGAAAATTTTCAAAGTCTATCTTCCGAATTAGAAGTCGAATCTCATCAATTCTTATATATTTGAGTGAGTTCGCAACTAACTTTGTCAGCAATCCTCGATTTACATCCATTGAAGCCCATTGAGCTCGATTGTCACTTAGTGTTGTTCAAAAATTTCCAAAGTCTATCTTCCGAATTTGAAGTCGAATCTCGTCAATTCTTATATATATTAGTGAATTTGCAACTATCTTTTTCAGCAATCTTCGATTCACTTCCATTGAAGCCCATTGAGGTCGATTGTCCCTTTGTGTTGTTCAAAAATTTTCAAAGTCTATCTTCCGAATTTGAAGTCGAATCTCATCGATTCTTATATATTTGAGTAAAGTTTCAACTAACTTTGTCAGATATCGTCGATTTACATTTATTGAAGCCCATTGAGGTCGATTGTCTCTTTGTGTTGTTTAGAAATTTTCAAAGTCTATCTTCCGAATTTGAAGTCGAATCTCATCAATTCTTATATATTTGAGTGAAGTTGCAACTAACTTTGTCAGCATTTGTCGATTTACATCAATTGAAGCCCATTGAGGTCGATTGTCACTTTGTGTGTTTTGAAAATTTTCAAAGTCTATCTTCCGAATTTGAAGTCGAATCTCATCAATTCTTATATATTTGAGTAAATTTGCAACTAACTTTCTCAGCAATCTTCGATTCACTTCCATTGAAGCCCATTGAAGTCGATTGTCACTTTGTGTTGATAAAAATTTTCAAAGTCTATCTTCCGAATTTGAAGTCGAATCTCATCAATTCTTATATATTTGAGTAAGTTTGCAACTAACTTTGTCAGATATCGTCGATTTACATTTATTGAAGCCCATTGAGGTCGATTGTCTCTTTTTTTTTTTAGAAATTTCCAAAGTCTATCTTCCGAATTTGAAGTCGAATCTCATCAATTCTTATATATTTGAGTGAGTTTGCAACTAACTTTGTCAGATATCGTCGATTTACATTTATTGAAGACCATTGAGGTCGATTGTCACTTAGTGTTGTTTGAAAATTTTCAAAGTCTATCTTCCGAATTATAAGTCGAATCTCATCAATTCTCATATATTTGAGTAAATTTGCAACTAACTTTTTCAGCAATCTTCGATTCACTTCCTTTGAAGCCCATTGAGGTCGATTGTCACTTTGTGTTGATAAAAATTTTCAAAGTCTATCTTCCGATTTTGAAGTCGAATCTCATCAATTCTTATATATTTGAGTAATTTTGCAACTAACTTTTTCAGCAATCTTCGATTCACTTCCATTGAAGTCCATTGAGGTCGATTGTCACTTTGTGTTGTTTGAAAATTTTCAAAGTCTATCTTCCGAATTATAAGTCGAATCTCATCAATTCTTATATATTTGAGTAAATTTGCAACTAACTTTTTCAGCAATCTTCGATTCACTTCCATTGAAGCCCATTGAGGTCGATTGTCACTTTGTGTTGATAAAAATTTTCAAAGTCTATCTTCCGAATTTGAAGTCGAATCTCATCAATTCTTATATATTTGAGTAAGTTTGCAACTAACTTTGTCAGATATCGTCGATTTACATTTATTGAAGCCCATTGAGGTCGATTGTCACTTTGTGTTGTTTGAAATTTCTCAAAGTCTATCTTCCGAATTTGAAGTCGAATCTCATCAATTCTCATATATTTGAGTGAGTTTGCAACTAACTTTGTCAGATATCGTCGATTTACATTTATTGAAGCCCATTGAGGTCGATTGTCATTTTGTGTTGTTTGAAAATTTTCAAAGTCTATCTTCCGAATTATAAGTCGAATCTCATCAATTCTTATATATTCGAGTAAATTTGCAACTAACTTTTTCAGCAATCTTCGATTCACTTCCATTGAAACCCATTGAGGTCGATTGTCACTTTGTGTTGTTTGAAAATTTTCAAAGTCTATCTTCCGAATTTGAAGTCGAATCTCATCAATTCTTATATATTTTAGTGAATTTGCAACTAACTTTTTCAGCAATCTTCGATTCACTTCCATTGAAGCCCATTGAGGTCGATTGTCCCTTTGTGTTGTTTAAAAATTCTCAAAGTCTATCTTCCGAATTTGAAGTCGAATCTCATCAATTCTTATATATTTGAGTGAAGTTGCAACTAACTTTGTCAGCAATCGTCGATTTACATCAATTGAAGCCCATTGAGGTCGATTGTCACTTTGTGTTGTTTGAAAATTTTCAAAGTCTATCTTCCGAATTTGAAGTCGAATCTCATCAATTCTTATATATTTGAGTAAATTTGCAACTAACTTTTTCAGCAATCTTCGATTCACTTCCATTGAAGCCCATTGAGGTCGATTGTCCCTTTGTGTTGTTTAAAAATTCTCAAAGTCTATCTTCCGAATTTGAAGTCGAATCTCATCAATTCTTATATATTTGAGTCAGTTTGCAACTAACTTTGTCAGATATCGTCGATTTACATTTATTGAAGCCCATTGAGGTCGATTGTCATTTTGTGTTGTTTGAAAATTTTCAAAGTCTATCTTCCGATTTTGAAGTCGAATCTCATCAATTCTTATATATTTGAGTAATTTTGCAACTAACTTTTTCAGCAATCTTCGATTCACTTCCATTGAAGTCCATTGAGGTCGATTGTCACTTTGTGTTGTTTGAAAATTTTCAAAGTCTATCTTCCGAATTATAAGTCGAATCTCATCAATTCTTATATATTTGAGTAAATTTGCAACTAACTTTTTCAGCAATCTTCGATTCACTTCCATTGAAGCCCATTGAGGTCGATTGTCACTTTGTGTTGATAAAAATTTTCAAAGTCTATCTTCCGAATTTGAAGTCGAATCTCATCAATTCTTATATATTTGAGTAAGTTTGCAACTAACTTTGTCAGATATCGTCGATTTACATTTATTGAAGCCCATTGAGGTCGATTGTCACTTTGTGTTGTTTGAAATTTCTCAAAGTCTATCTTCCGAATTTGAAGTCGAATCTCATCAATTCTCATATATTTGAGTGAAGTTGCAACTAACTTTGTCAGCATTTGTCGATTTACATCAATTGAAGCCCATTGAGGTCGATTGTCACTTTGTGTGTTTTGAAAATTTTCAAAGTCTATCTTCCGAATTTGAAGTCGAATCTCATCAATTCTTATATATTTGAGTAAATTTGCAACTAACTTTCTCAGCAATCTTCGATTCACTTCCATTGAAGCCCATTGAAGTCGATTGTCACTTTGTGTTGATAAAAATTTTCAAAGTCTATCTTCCGAATTTGAAGTCGAATCTCATCAATTCTTATATATTTGAGTAAGTTTGCAACTAACTTTGTCAGATATCGTCGATTTACATTTATTGAAGCCCATTGAGGTCGATTGTCTCTTTTTTTTTTTAGAAATTTCCAAAGTCTATCTTCCGAATTTGAAGTCGAATCTCATCAATTCTTATATATTTGAGTGAGTTTGCAACTAACTTTGTCAGATATCGTCGATTTACATTTATTGAAGACCATTGAGGTCGATTGTCACTTAGTGTTGTTTGAAAATTTTCAAAGTCTATCTTCCGAATTATAAGTCGAATCTCATCAATTCTCATATATTTGAGTAAATTTGCAACTAACTTTTTCAGCAATCTTCGATTCACTTCCTTTGAAGCCCATTGAGGTCGATTGTCACTTTGTGTTGATAAAAATTTTCAAAGTCTATCTTCCGATTTTGAAGTCGAATCTCATCAATTCTTATATATTTGAGTAATTTTGCAACTAACTTTTTCAGCAATCTTCGATTCACTTCCATTGAAGTCCATTGAGGTCGATTGTCACTTTGTGTTGTTTGAAAATTTTCAAAGTCTATCTTCCGAATTATAAGTCGAATCTCATCAATTCTTATATATTTGAGTAAATTTGCAACTAACTTTTTCAGCAATCTTCGATTCACTTCCATTGAAGCCCATTGAGGTCGATTGTCACTTTGTGTTGATAAAAATTTTCAAAGTCTATCTTCCGAATTTGAAGTCGAATCTCATCAATTCTTATATATTTGAGTAAGTTTGCAACTAACTTTGTCAGATATCGTCGATTTACATTTATTGAAGCCCATTGAGGTCGATTGTCACTTTGTGTTGTTTGAAATTTCTCAAAGTCTATCTTCCGAATTTGAAGTCGAATCTCATCAATTCTCATATATTTGAGTGAGTTTGCAACTAACTTTGTCAGATATCGTCGATTTACATTTATTGAAGCCCATTGAGGTCGATTGTCATTTTGTGTTGTTTGAAAATTTTCAAAGTCTATCTTCCGAATTATAAGTCGAATCTCATCAATTCTTATATATTCGAGTAAATTTGCAACTAACTTTTTCAGCAATCTTCGATTCACTTCCATTGAAACCCATTGAGGTCGATTGTCACTTTGTGTTGTTTGAAAATTTTCAAAGTCTATCTTCCGAATTTGAAGTCGAATCTCATCAATTCTTATATATTTTAGTGAATTTGCAACTAACTTTTTCAGCAATCTTCGATTCACTTCCATTGAAGCCCATTGAGGTCGATTGTCCCTTTGTGTTGTTTAAAAATTCTCAAAGTCTATCTTCCGAATTTGAAGTCGAATCTCATCAATTCTTATATATTTGAGTGAAGTTGCAACTAACTTTGTCAGCAATCGTCGATTTACATCAATTGAAGCCCATTGAGGTCGATTGTCACTTTGTGTTGTTTGAAAATTTTCAAAGTCTATCTTCCGAATTTGAAGTCGAATCTCATCAATTCTTATATATTTGAGTAAATTTGCAACTAACTTTTTCAGCAATCTTCGATTCACTTCCATTGAAGCCCATTGAGGTCGATTGTCCCTTTGTGTTGTTTAAAAATTCTCAAAGTCTATCTTCCGAATTTGAAGTCGAATCTCATCAATTCTTATATATTTGAGTCAGTTTGCAACTAACTTTGTCAGATATCGTCGATTTACATTTATTGAAGCCCATTGAGGTCGATTGTCATTTTGTGTTGTTTGAAAATTTTCAAAGTCTATCTTCCGAATTATAAGTCGAATCTCATCAATTCTTATATATTTGAGTAAGTTTGCAACTATATTTGTCAGATATCGTCCATTTACTTCCATTGAAGCCCATTGAGGTCGATTGTCACTTTGTATTGATTGAAAATTTTCAAAGTCTATCTTCCGAATTTGAAGTCGAATCTTGTCAATTCTTATATATTTGAGTGAATTTTCAACTATCTTTTTCAGCAATCTTCGATTCACTTCCATTGAAGCCCATTGAGGTCGATTGTCACTTTGTGTTGTTTAAAAATTTTCAAAGTCTATCTTCCGAATTTAAAGTCGAATCTCATCAATTCTTATATATTTGAGTAAGTTTGCAACTAACTTTGTCAGATATCGTCCATTTACTTCCATTGAAGCCCATTGAGGTCGATTGTCACTTTGTATTGATTGAAAATTTTCAAAGTCTATCTTCCGAATTAGAAGTCGAATCTCATCAATTCTTATATATTTGAGTGAGTTCGCAACTAACTTTGTCAGCAATCCTCGATTTACATCCATTGAAGCCCATTGAGCTCGATTGTCACTTAGTGTTGTTCAAAAATTTCCAAAGTCTATCTTCCGAATTTGAAGTCGAATCTCGTCAATTCTTATATATTTGAGTAAATTTGCAACTACCTTTTTCAGCAATCTTCGATTCACTTCCATTGAAGCCCATTGAGGTCGATTGTCACTTTGTGTTGTTTAAAAATTTTCAAAGTCTATCTTCCGAATTTAAAGTCGAATCTCATCAATTCTAATATATTTGAGTAAGTTTGCCACTAACTTTGTCAGATATCGTCCATTTACTTCCATTGAAGCCCATTGAGGTCGATTGTCACTTTGTATTGATTGAAAATTTTCAAAGTCTATCTTCCGAATTAGAAGTCGAATCTCATCAATTCTTATATATTTGAGTGAGTTCGCAACTAACTTTGTCAGCAATCTTCGATTCACTTCCATTGAAGCCCATTGAGGTCGATTGTCCCTTTGTGTTGTTCAAAAATTTTCAAAGTCTATCTTCCGAGTTTGAAGTCGAATCTCATCAATTCTTATATATTTGAGTGAAGTTGCAACTAACTTTGTCAGATATCGTCGATTTACATTCATTGAAGACCATTGAGGTCGATTGTCACTTTGTGTTGTTTGAAAATTTTCAAAGTCTATCTTCCGAATTTGAAGTCGAATATCATCAATTCTTATATATTTGAGTAATTTTGCAACTAACTTCTTCAGCAATCTTCGATTCTTTTCCATTGAAGCCCATTGAGGTCGATTGTCACTTTGTGTTGTTTAAAAATTCTCAAAGTCTATCTTCCGAATTTGAAGTCGAATCTCATCAATTCTCATATATTTGAGTGAGTTTGCAACTAACTTTGTCAGATATCGTCGATTTACATTTATTGAAGCCCATTGAGGTCGATTGTCATTTTGTGTTGTTTGGAAATTTTCAAAGTCTATCTTCCGAATTATAAGTCGAATCTCATCAAATCTTATATATTCGAGTAAATTTGTAACTAACTTTTTCAGCAATTTTCGATTCACTTCCATTGAAGCCCATTGAGGTCGATTGTCCCTTTGTGTTGTTCAAAAATTCTCAAAGTCTATCTTCCGAATTTGAAGTCGAATCTCATCAATTCTTATATATTTGAGTCAGTTTGCAACTAACTTTGTCAGATATCGTCGATTTACATTTATTGAAGCCCATTGAGGTCGATTGTCATTTTGTGTTGTTTGAAAATTTTCAAAGTCTATCTTCCGAATTTGAAGTCGAATCTCATCAATTCTTATATATTTTAGTGAATTTGCAACTAACTTTCTCAGCAATCTTCGATTCACTTCCATTGAAGCCCATTGAGGTCGATTGTCCCTTTGTGTTGTTTAAAAATTCTCAAAGTCTATCTTCCGAATTTGAAGTCGAATCTCATCAATTCTTATATATTTGAGTGAAGTTGCAACTAACTTTGTCAGATATCGTCGATTTACATTCATTGAAGACCATTGAGGTCGATTGTCACTTTGTGTTGTTTTAAAATTTTCAAAGTCTATCTTCCGAATTTGAAGTCGAATATCATCAATTCTTATATATTTGATTAATTTTTCAACTAACTTCTTCAGCAATCTTCGATTCTTTTCCATTGAAGCCCATTGAGGTCGATTGTCACTTTGTGTTGTTTAAAAATTCTCAAAGTCTATCTTCCGAATTTGAAGTCGAATCTCATCAATTCTTATATATTTGAGTGAGTTTGCAACTAACTTTGTCAGATATCGTCGATTTACATTTATTGAAGCCCATTGAGGTCGATTTTCATTTTGTGTTGTTTGGAAATTTTCAAAGTCTATCTTCCGAATTATAAGTCGAATCTCATCAATTCTTATATATTTGAGTAATTTTGCAACTAACTTATTCAGCAATCTTCGATTCACTTCCATTGAAGCCCATTGAGGTCGATTGTCACTTTGTGTTGTTTAAAAATTTTCAAAGTCTATCTTCCGAATTTAAAGTCGAATCTCATCAATTCTAATATATTTGAGTAAGTTTGCAACTAACTTTGTCAGATATCGTCCATTTACTTCCATTGAAGCCCATTGAGGTCGATTGTCACTTTGTATTGATTGAAAATTTTCAAAGTCTATCTTCCGAATTAGAAGTCGAATCTCATCAATTCTTATATATTTGAGTGAGTTCGCAACTAACTTTGTCAGCAATCCTCGATTTACATCCATTGAAGCCCATTGAGCTCGATTGTCACTTAGTGTTGTTCAAAAATTTCCAAAGTCTATCTTCCGAATTTGAAGTCGAATCTCGTCAATTCTTATATATATTAGTGAATTTGCAACTATCTTTTTCAGCAATCTTCGATTCACTTCCATTGAAGCCCATTGAGGTCGATTGTCCCTTTGTGTTGTTCAAAAATTTTCAAAGTCTATCTTCCGAATTTGAAGTCGAATCTCATCGATTCTTATATATTTGAGTAAAGTTCCAACTAACTTTGTCAGATATCGTCGATTTACATTTATTGAAGCCCATTGAGGTCGATTGTCTCTTTGTGTTGTTTAGAAATTTTCAAAGTCTATCTTCCGAATTTGAAGTCGAATCTCATCAATTCTTATATATTTGAGTGAAGTTGCAACTAACTTTGTCAGCATTTGTCGATTTACATCAATTGAAGCCCATTGAGGTCGATTGTCACTTTGTGTGTTTTGAAAATTTTCAAAGTCTATCTTCGAATTTGAAGTCGAATCTCATCAATTCTTATATATTTGAGTAAATTTGCAACTAACTTTCTCAGCAATCTTCGATTCACTTCCATTGAAGCCCATTGAAGTCGATTGTCACTTTATGTTGATAAAAATTTTCAAAGTCTATCTTCCGAATTTGAAGTCGAATCTCATCAATTCTTATATATTTGAGTAAGTTTGCAACTAACTTTGTCAGATATCGTCGATTTACATTTATTGAAGCCCATTGAGGTCGATTGTCTCTTTTTTTTTTTAGAAATTTCCAAAGTCTATCTTCCGAATTTGAAGTCGAATCTCATCAATTCTTATATATTTGAGTGAGTTTGCAACTAACTTTGTCAGATATCGTCGATTTACATTTATTGAAGACCATTGAGGTCGATTGTCACTTTGTGTTGTTTGAAAATTTTTAAAGTCTATCTTCCGAATTAGAAGTCGAATCTCATCAATTCTTATATATTTGAGTAAAGTTTCAACTAACTTTGTCAGCAATCTTCGATTCACATCCATTGAAGCCCATTGAGCTCGATTGTCACTTAGTGTTGTTCAAAAATTTCCAAAGTCTATCTTCCGAATTTGAAGTCGAATCTCATCAATTCTTATATATTTGAGTAAATTTGCAACTAACTTTTTCAGCAATCTTCGATTCACTTCCATTGAAGCCCATTGAGGTCGATTGTCCCTTAGTGTTGTTTAAAAATTTTCAAAGTCTATCTTCCGAACTTGAAGTCGAATCTCATCAATTCTTATATATTTGAGTAAGTTTGCAACTCACTTTGTCAGATATCGTTGATTTACATTCATTGAAGACCATTGAGGTCGATTGTCACTTTGTGTTGTTTGAAAATTTTCAAAGTCTATCTTCCGAATTTGAAGTCGAATATCATCAATTCTTATATATTTGAGTAATTTTGCAACTAACTTCTTCAGCAATCTTCGATTCTTTTCCATTGAAGCTCATTGAGGTCGATTGTCACTTTGTGTTGTTTAAAAATTCTCAAAGTCTATCTTCCGAATTAGAAGTCGAATCTCATCAATTCTCATATATTTGAGTGAGTTTGCAACTAACTTTGTCAGATATCGTCGATTTACATTTATTGAAGCCCATTGAGGTCGATTGTCTCTTTTTTTTTTAGAAATTTCCAAAGTCTATCTTCCGAATTTGAAGTCGAATCTCATCAATTCTTATATATTTGAGTGAGTTTGCAACTAACTTTGTCAGATATCGTCGATTTACATTTATTGAAGACCATTGAGGTCGATTGTCACTTTGTGTTGTTTGAAAATTTTTAAAGTCTATCTTCCGAATTAGAAGTCGAATCTCATCAATTCTTATATATTTGAGTAAAGTTTCAACTAACTTTGTCAGCAATCTTCGATTCATATCCATTGAAGCCCATTGAGCTCGATTGTCACTTAGTGTTGTTCAAAAATTTCCAAAGTCTATCTTCCGAATTTGAAGTCGAATCTCATCAATTCTTATATATTTGAGTAAATTTGCAACTAACTTTTTCAGCAATCTTCGATTCACTTCCATTGAAGCCCATTGAGGTCGATTGTCCCTTAGTGTTGTTTAAAAATTTTCAAAGTCTATCTTCCGAATTTAAAGTCGAATCTCATCAATTCTAATATATTTGAGTAAGTTTGCAACTAACTTTGTCAGATATCGTCCATTTACTTCCATTGAAGCCCATTGAGGTCGATTGTCACTTTGTATTGATTGAAAATTTTCAAAGTCTATCTTCCGAATTAGAAGTCGAATCTCATCAATTCTTATATATTTGAGTGAGTTCGCAACTAACTTTGTCAGCAATCCTCGATTTACATCCATTGAAGCCCATTGAGCTCGATTGTCACTTAGTGTTGTTCAAAAATTTCCAAAGTCTATCTTCCGAATTTGAAGTCGAATCTCGTCAATTCTTATATATATTAGTGAATTTGCAACTATCTTTTTCAGCAATCTTCGATTCACTTCCATTGAAGCCCATTGAGGTCGATTGTCCCTTTGTGTTGTTCAAAAATTTTCAAAGTCTATCTTCCGAATTTGAAGTCGAATCTCATCGATTCTTATATATTTGAGTAAAGTTTCAACTAACTTTGTCAGATATCGTCGATTTACATTTATTGAAGCCCATTGAGGTCGATTGTCTCTTTGTGTTGTTTAGAAATTTTCAAAGTCTATCTTCCGAATTTGAAGTCGAATCTCATCAATTCTTATATATTTGAGTGAAGTTGCAACTAACTTTGTCAGCATTTGTCGATTTACATCAATTGAAGCCCATTGAGGTCGATTGTCACTTTGTGTGTTTTGAAAATTTTCAAAGTCTATCTTCCGAATTTGAAGTCGAATCTCATCAATTCTTATATATTTGAGTAAATTTGCAACTAACTTTCTCAGCAATCTTCGATTCACTTCCATTGAAGCCCATTGAAGTCGATTGTCACTTTGTGTTGATAAAAATTTTCAAAGTCTATCTTCCGAATTTGAAGTCGAATCTCATCAATTCTTATATATTTGAGTAAGTTTGCAACTAACTTTGTCAGATATCGTCGATTTACATTTATTGAAGCCCATTGAGGTCGATTGTCTCTTTTTTTTTTTAGAAATTTCCAAAGTCTATCTTCCGAATTTGAAGTCGAATCTCATCAATTCTTATATATTTGAGTGAGTTTGCAACTAACTTTGTCAGATATCGTCGATTTACATTTATTGAAGACCATTGAGGTCGATTGTCACTTTGTGTTGTTTGAAAATTTTTAAAGTCTATCTTCCGAATTAGAAGTCGAATCTCATCAATTCTTATATATTTGAGTAAAGTTTCAACTAACTTTGTCAGCAATCTTCGATTCACATCCATTGAAGCCCATTGAGCTCGATTGTCACTTAGTGTTGTTCAAAAATTTCCAAAGTCTATCTTCCGAATTTGAAGTCGAATCTCATCAATTCTTATATATTTGAGTAAATTTGCAACTAACTTTTTCAGCAATCTTCGATTCACTTCCATTGAAGCCCATTGAGGTCGATTGTCCCTTAGTGTTGTTTAAAAATTTTCAAAGTCTATCTTCCGAACTTGAAGTCGAATCTCATCAATTCTTATATATTTGAGTAAGTTTGCAACTCACTTTGTCAGATATCGTCGATTTACATTCATTGAAGACCATTGAGGTCGATTGTCACTTTGTGTTGTTTGAAAATTTTCAAAGTCTATCTTCCGAATTTGAAGTCGAATATCATCAATTCTTATATATTTGAGTAATTTTGCAACTAACTTCTTCAGCAATCTTCGATTCTTTTCCATTGAAGCTCATTGAGGTCGATTGTCACTTTGTGTTGTTTAAAAATTCTCAAAGTCTATCTTCCGAATTAGAAGTCGAATCTCATCAATTCTCATATATTTGAGTGAGTTTGCAACTAACTTTGTCAGATATCGTCGATTTACATTTATTGAAGCCCATTGAGGTCGATTGTCTCTTTTTTTTTTAGAAATTTCCAAAGTCTATCTTCCGAATTTGAAGTCGAATCTCATCAATTCTTATATATTTGAGTGAGTTTGCAACTAACTTTGTCAGATATCGTCGATTTACATTTATTGAAGACCATTGAGGTCGATTGTCACTTTGTGTTGTTTGAAAATTTTTAAAGTCTATCTTCCGAATTAGAAGTCGAATCTCATCAATTCTTATATATTTGAGTAAAGTTTCAACTAACTTTGTCAGCAATCTTCGATTCATATCCATTGAAGCCCATTGAGCTCGATTGTCACTTAGTGTTGTTCAAAAATTTCCAAAGTCTATCTTCCGAATTTGAAGTCGAATCTCATCAATTCTTATATATTTGAGTAAATTTGCAACTAACTTTTTCAGCAATCTTCGATTCACTTCCATGGAAGCCCATTGAGGTCGATTGTCCCTTAGTGTTGTTTAAAAATTTTCAAAGTCTATCTTCCGAACTTGAAGTCGAATCTCATCAATTCTTACATATTTGAGTAAGTTTGCAACTCACTTTGTCAGATATCGTCGATTTACATTCATTGAAGACCATTGAGGTCGATTGTCACTTTGTGTTGTTTGAAAATTTTCAAAGTCTATCTTCCGAATTTGAAGTCGAATATCATCAATTCTTATATATTTGAGTAATTTTGCAACTAACTTCTTCAGCAATCTTCGATTCTTTTCCATTGAAGCCCATTGAGGTCGATTGTCACTTTGTGTTGTTTAAAAATTCTCAAAGTCTATCTTCCGAATTAGAAGTCGAATCTCATCAATTCTCATATATTTGAGTGAGTTTGCAACTAACTTTGTCAGATATCGTCGATTTACATTTATTGAAGCCCATTGAGGTCGATAGTCACTTTGTGTTGTTTGAAAATTTTTAAAGTCTATCTTCCGAATTATAAGTCGAATCTCATCAATTCTTATATATTCGAGTAAATTTGCAACTAACTTTTTCAGCAATCTTCGATTCACTTCCATTGAAGCCCATTGAGGTCGATTGTCACTTGTGTTGTTTAAAAATTTTCAAAATCTATCTTCCGAATTTGAAGTCGAATCTCATCAATTCTTATATATTTGAGTAAGTTTGCAACTAACTTTGTCAGATATCGTCGATTTACATTTATTGAAGCCCATTGAGGTCGATTGTCTCTTTTTTTTTAGAAATTTCCAAAGTCTATCTTCCGAATTTGAAGTCGAATCTCATCAATTCTTATATATTTGAGTGAGTTTGCAACTAACTTTGTCAGATATCGTCGATTTACATTTATTGAAGACCATTGAGATCGATTGTCACTTTGTGTTGTTTGAAAATTTTTAAAGTCTATCTTCCGAATTAGAAGTCGAATCTCATAAATTCTTATATATTTGAGTAAAGTTTCAACTAACTTTGTCAGCAATCTTCGATTCACATCCATTGAAGCCCATTGAGCTCGATTGTCACTTAGTGTTGTTCAAAAATTTCCAAAGTCTATCTTCCGAATTTGAAGTCGAATCTCATCAATTCTTATATATTTGAGTAAATTTGCAACTAACTTTTTCAGCAATCTTCGATTCACTTCCATTGAAGCCCATTGAGGTCGATTGTCCCTTAGTGTTGTTTAAAAATTTTCAAAGTCTATCTTCCGAACTTGAAGTCGAATCTCATCAATTCTTATATATTTGAGTAAGTTTGCAACTCACTTTGTCAGATATCGTGGATTTACATTCATTGAAGACCATTGAGGTCGATTGTCACTTTGTGTTGTTTGAAAATTTTCAAAGTGTATCTTCCAAATTTGAAGTCGAATATCATCAATTCTTATATATTTGAGTAATTTTGCAACTAACTTTTTCAGCAATCTTCGATTCTTTTCCATTGAAGCCCATTGAGGTCGATTGTCACTTTGTGTTGTTTAAAAATTCTTAAAGTCTATCTTCCGAATTTGAAGTCGAATCTCATCAATTCTCATATATTTGAGTAAGTTTGCAACTAACTTTGTCAGATATCGTCGATTTACATTTATTGAAGCCCATTGAGGTCGATTGTCATTTTGTGTTGTTTGAAAATTTTCAAAGTCTATCTTCCGAATTATAAGTCGAATCTCATCAATTCTTATATATTCGAGTAAATTTGCAACTAACTTTTTCAGCAATCTTCGATTCACTTCCATTGAAGCCCATTGAGGTCGATGGTCACTTTGTGTTGTTTAAAAATTTTCAAAATCTATCTTCCGAATTTGAAGTCGAATCTCATCAATTCTTATACATTTGAGTAAGTTTGCAACTAACTTTGTCAGATATCGTCGATTTACATTTATTGAAGCCCATTGAGGTGGATTGTCTCTTTTTTTTTTTAGAAATTTCCAAAGTCTATCTTCCGAATTAGAAGTCGAATCTCATAAATTCTTATATATTTGAGTAAAGTTTCAACTAACTTTGTCAGCAATCTTCGATTCACATCCATTGAAGCCCATTGAGCTCGATTGTCACTTAGTGTTGTTCAAAAATTTCCAAAGTCTATCTTCCGAATTTGAAGTCGAATCTCATCAATTCTTATATATTTGAGTAAATTTGCAACTAACTTTTTCAGCAATCTTCGATTCACTTCCATTGAAGCCCATTGAGGTTGATTCTCCCTTAGTGTTGTTTAAAAATTTTCAAAGTCTATCTTCCGAATTTGATGTCGAATATTATCAATTCTTATATATTTGAGTGAGTTTGCAACTAACTTTGTCAGATATCGTCGATTTACATTTATTGAAGACCATTGAGGTCGATTATCACTTTGTGTTGTTTGAAAATTTTCAAAGTCTATCTTCCGAATTAGAAGTCGAATCTCATCAATTCTTATATATTTGAGTAATTTTGCAACTAACTTTTTCAGCAATCTTCGATTCACTTCCATTGAAGCCCATTGAGGTCGATTGTCACTTTGTGTTGTTTAATAATTTTCAAAGTCTATCTTCCGAATTTGAAGTCGAATCTCATCAATTCTTATATATTTGAGTAAGTTTGCAACTAACTTTGTCAGATATCGTCGATTTATATTTATTGAAGCCCATTGAGGTCGATTGTCTCTTTGTGTTGTTTAGAAATTTTCAAAGTCTATCTTCCGAATTAGAAGTCGAATCTCATCAATTCTTATATATTTGAGTGAGTTCGCAACTAACTTTGTCAGCAATACTCGATTTACATCCAATGAAGCCCATTGAGGTCGATAGTCACTTTGTGTTGTTTGAAAATTTTTAAAGTCTATTTTCCGAATTAGAAGTTGAATCTCATCAATTCTTATATATTTGAGTGAGGTTGCAACTAACTTTGTCAGCAATCGTCCATTTACTTCCATTGAAGCCCATTGAGGTCGATTGTCACTTTGTATTGATTGAAAATTTTCAAGATCTATCTTCAGAATTTGAAGTCGAATCTCATCAATTCTTATCTATTTGAGTGAGTTCGCAACTAACTTTGTCAGCAATCTTCGATTCACATCCATTGAAGCCCATTGAGCTCGATTGTCACTTAGTGTTGTTCAAAAATTTCCAAAGTCTATCTTCCGAATTTGAAGTCGAATCTCGTCAATTCTTATATATTTGAGTAAATTTGCAACTATCTTTTTCAGCAATCTTCGATTCACTTCCATTGAAGCCCATTGAGGTCGATTGTCACTTTGTGTTGTTTGAAAATTTTCAAAGTCTACCTTCCGAATTAGAAGTCGAATCTCATCAATTCTTATATATTTGAGTAATTTTGCAGCTAACTTTTTCAGCAATCTTCGATTCACTTCCATTGAAGCCCATTGAGGTCGATTGTCACTTTGTGTTGTTTGAAAATTTTCAAAGTCTATCTTCCGAATTTGAAGTCGAATCTCATCAAATCTTATATATTTGAGTAAGTTTGCAACTAACTTTGTCAGATATCGTCGATTTACATTTATTGAAGCCCATTGAGGTCGATTGTCTCTTTGTGTTGTTTAGAAATTTTCAAAGTCTATCCTCCGAATTAGAAGTCGAATCTCATCAATTCTTATATATTTGAGTGAAGTTGCAACTAACTTTGTCAGCAATCGTCGATTTACATCAATTGAAGTCCATTGAGGTCGATTGTCACTTTGTGTTGTTTGAAAATTTTCAAAGTCTATCTTCCGAATTTGAAGTCGAATCTCATCAATTCTTATATATTTGAGTAAGTTTGCAACTAACTTTGTCAGATATCGTCGATTTACATTTATTGAAGCCCATTGAGGTCGATTGTCATTTTGTGTTGTTTGAAAATTTTCAAAGTCTATCTTCCGAATTAGAAGTCGAATCTCATCAATTCTTATATATTTGAGTAATTTTGCAACTAACTTTCTCAGCAATCTTCGATTCACTTCCATTGAAGCCCATTGAGGTCGATTGTCACTTTGTGTTGTTTAAAAATTTTCAAATTCTATCTTCCGAATTTGAAGTCGAATCTCATCAATTCTAATATATTTGAGTGAGTTCGCAACTAAATTTGTCAGCAATCCTCGATTTACATGCATTGAAGCCCATTGAGGTCGATAGTCACTTTGTGTTGTTTGAAAATTTTTAAAGTCTACCTTCCGAATTAGAAGTCGAATCTCATCAATTCTTATATATTTGAGTAATTTTGCAACTAACTTTCTCAGCAATCTTCGATTCACTTCCATTGAAGCCCATTGAGGTCGATTGTCACTTTGTGTTGTTTGAAAATTTTCAAAGTCTACCTTCCGAATTAGAAGTCGAATCTCATCAATTCTTATATATTTGAGTAAGTTTGCAACTCACTTTGTCAGATATCGTGGATTTACATTCATTGAAGACCATTGAGGTCGATTGTCACTTTGTGTTGTTTGAAAATTTTCAAAGTCTATCTTCCGAATTTGAAGTCGAATATCATCAATTCTTATATATTTGAGTAAATTTGCAACTATCTTTTTCAGCAATCTTCGATTCACTTCCATTGAAGCCCATTGAGGTCGATTGTCACTTTGTGTTGTTTGAAAATTTTCAAAGTCTACCTTCCGAATTAGAAGTCGAATCTCATCAATTCTTATATATTTGAGTAATTTTGCAACTAACTTTTTCAGCAATCTTCGATTCACTTCCATTGAAGCCCATTGAGGTCGATTGTCACTTTGTGTTGTTTGAAAATTTTCAAAGTCTATCTTCCGAATTTGAAGTCGAATCTCATCAAATCTTATATATTTGAGTAAGTTTGCAACTAACTTTGTCAGATATCGTCGATTTACATTTATTGAAGCCCATTGAGGTCGATTGTCTCTTTGTGTTGTTTGAAAATTTTCAAAGTCTACCTTCCGAATTAGAAGTCGAATCTCATCAATTCTTATATATTTGAGTAATTTTGCAACTAACTTTTTCAGCAATCTTCGATTCACTTCCATTGAAGCCCATTGAGGTCGATTGTCACTTTGTGTTGTTTGAAAATTTTCAAAGTCTATCTTCCGAATTTGAAGTCGAATCTCATCAAATCTTATATATTTGAGTAAGTTTGCAACTAACTTTGTCAGATATCGTCGATTTACATTTATTGAAGCCCATTGAGGTCGATTGTCTCTTTGTGTTGTTTAGAAATTTTCAAAGTCTATCCTCCGAATTAGAAGTCGAATCTCATCAATTCTTATATATTTGAGTGAAGTTGCAACTAACTTTGTCAGCAATCGTCGATTTACATCAATTGAAGTCCATTGAGGTCGATTGTCACTTTGTGTTGTTTGAAAATTTTCAAAGTCTATCTTCCGAATTTGAAGTCGAATCTCATCAATTCTTATATATTTGAGTAAGTTTGCAACTAACTTTGTCAGATATCGTCGATTTACATTTATTGAAGCCCATTGAGGTCGATTGTCATTTTGTGTTGTTTGAAAATTTTCAAAGTCTATCTTCCGAATTAGAAGTCGAATCTCATCAATTCTTATATATTTGAGTAATTTTGCAACTAACTTTCTCAGCAATCTTCGATTCACTTCCATTGAAGCCCATTGAGGTCGATTGTCACTTTGTGTTGTTTAAAAATTTTCAAATTCTATCTTCCGAATTTGAAGTCGAATCTCATCAATTCTAATATATTTGAGTGAGTTCGCAACTAAATTTGTCAGCAATCCTCGATTTACATGCATTGAAGCCCATTGAGGTCGATAGTCACTTTGTGTTGTTTGAAAATTTTTAAAGTCTACCTTCCGAATTAGAAGTCGAATCTCATCAATTCTTATATATTTGAGTAATTTTGCAACTAACTTTCTCAGCAATCTCCGATTCACTTCCATTGAAGCCCATTGAGGTCGATTGTCCCTTAGTGTTGTTTAAAAATTTTCAAAGTCTATCTTCCGAACTTGAAGTCGAATCTCATCAATTCTTATATATTTGAGTAAGTTTGCAACTCACTTTGTCAGATATCGTGGATTTACATTCATTGAAGACCATTGAGGTCGATTGTCACTTTGTGTTGTTTGAAAATTTTCAAAGTGTATCTTCCAAATTTGAAGTCGAATATCATCAATTCTTATATATTTGAGTAATTTTGCAACTAACTTTTTCAGCAATCTTCGATTCTTTTCCATTGAAGCCCATTGAGGTCGATTGTCACTTTGTGTTGTTTAAAAATTCTTAAAGTCTATCTTCCGAATTTGAAGTCGAATCTCATCAATTCTCATATATTTGAGTAAGTTTGCAACTAACTTTGTCAGATATCGTCGATTTACATTTATTGAAGCCCATTGAGGTCGATTGTCATTTTGTGTTGTTTGAAAATTTTCAAAGTCTATCTTCCGAATTATAAGTCGAATCTCATCAATTCTTATATATTCGAGTAAATTTGCAACTAACTTTTTCAGCAATCTTCGATTCACTTCCATTGAAGCCCATTGAGGTCGATGGTCACTTTGTGTTGTTTAAAAATTTTCAAAATCTATCTTCCGAATTTGAAGTCGAATCTCATCAATTCTTATACATTTGAGTAAGTTTGCAACTAACTTTGTCAGATATCGTCGATTTACATTTATTGAAGCCCATTGAGGTGGATTGTCTCTTTTTTTTTTTAGAAATTTCCAAAGTCTATCTTCCGAATTAGAAGTCGAATCTCATAAATTCTTATATATTTGAGTAAAGTTTCAACTAACTTTGTCAGCAATCTTCGATTCACATCCATTGAAGCCCATTGAGCTCGATTGTCACTTAGTGTTGTTCAAAAATTTCCAAAGTCTATCTTCCGAATTTGAAGTCGAATCTCATCAATTCTTATATATTTGAGTAAATTTGCAACTAACTTTTTCAGCAATCTTCGATTCACTTCCATTGAAGCCCATTGAGGTTGATTGTCCCTTAGTGTTGTTTAAAAATTTTCAAAGTCTATCTTCCGAATTTGATGTCGAATATTATCAATTCTTATATATTTGAGTGAGTTTGCAACTAACTTTGTCAGATATCGTCGATTTACATTTATTGAAGACCATTGAGGTCGATTATCACTTTGTGTTGTTTGAAAATTTTCAAAGTCTATCTTCCGAATTAGAAGTCGAATCTCATCAATTCTTATATATTTGAGTAATTTTGCAACTAACTTTTTCAGCAATCTTCGATTCACTTCCATTGAAGCCCATTGAGGTCGATTGTCACTTTGTGTTGTTTGAAAATTTTCAAAGTCTACCTTCCGAATTAGAAGTCGAATCTCATCAATTCTTATATATTTGAGTAATTTTGCAGCTAACTTTTTCAGCAATCTTCGATTCACTTCCATTGAAGCCCATTGAGGTCGATTGTTACTTTGTGTTGTTTGAAAATTTTCAAAGTCTATCTTCCGAATTTGAAGTCGAATCTCATCAAATCTTATATATTTGAGTAAGTTTGCAACTAACTTTGTCAGATATCGTCGATTTACATTTATTTAAGCCCATTGAGGTCGATTGTCTCTTTGTGTTGTTTAGAAATTTTCAAAGTCTATCCTCCGAATTAGAAGTCGAATCTCATCAATTCTTATATATTTGAGTGAAGTTGCAACTAACTTTGTCAGCAATCGTCGATTTACATCAATTGAAGTCCATTGAGGTCGATTGTCACTTTGTGTTGTTTGAAAATTTTCAAAGTCTATCTTCCGAATTTGAAGTCGAATCTCATCAATTCTTATATATTTGAGTAAGTTTGCAACTAACTTTGTCAGATATCGTCGATTTACATTTATTGAAGCCCATTGAGGTCGATTGTCATTTTGTGTTGTTTGAAAATTTTCAAAGTCTATCTTCCGAATTAGAAGTCGAATCTCATCAATTCTTATATATTTGAGTAATTTTGCAACTAACTTTCTCAGCAATCTTCGATTCACTTCCATTGAAGCCCATTGAGGTCGATTGTCACTTTGTGTTGTTTAAAAATTTTCAAATTCTATCTTCCGAATTTGAAGTCGAATCTCATCAATTCTAATATATTTGAGTGAGTTCGCAACTAAATTTGTCAGCAATCCTCGATTTACATGCATTGAAGCCCATTGAGGTCGATAGTCACTTTGTGTTGTTTGAAAATTTTTAAAGTCTACCTTCCGAATTAGAAGTCGAATCTCATCAATTCTTATATATTTGAGTAATTTTGCAACTAACTTTCTCAGCAATCTTCGATTCACTTCCATTGAAGCCCATTGAGGTCGATTGTCCCTTAGTGTTGTTTAAAAATTTTCAAAATCTATCTTCCGAACTTGAAGTCGAATCTCATCAATTCTTATATATTTGAGTAAGTTTGCAACTCACTTTGTCAGATATCGTGGATTTACATTCATTGAAGACCATTGAGGTCGATTGTCACTTTGTGTTGTTTGAAAATTTTCAAAGTCTATCTTCCGAATTTGAAGTCGAATATCATCAATTCTTATATATTTGAGTAAATTTGCAACTATCTTTTTCAGCAATCTTCGATTCACTTCCATTGAAGCCCATTGAGGTCGATTGTCACTTTGTGTTGTTTGAAAATTTTCAAAGTCTACCTTCCGAATTAGAAGTCGAATCTCATCAATTCTTATATATTTGAGTAATTTTGCAACTAACTTTTTCAGCAATCTTCGATTCACTTCCATTGAAGCCCATTGAGGTCGATTGTCACTTTGTGTTGTTTGAAAATTTTCAAAGTCTATCTTCCGAATTTGAAGTCGAATCTCATCAAATCTTATATATTTGAGTAAGTTTGCAACTAACTTTGTCAGATATCGTCGATTTACATTTATTGAAGCCCATTGAGGTCGATTGTCTCTTTGTGTTGTTTAGAAATTTTCAAAGTCTATCCTCCGAATTAGAAGTCGAATCTCATCAATTCTTATATATTTGAGTGAAGTTGCAACTAACTTTGTCAGCAATCGTCGATTTACATCAATTGAAGTCCATTGAGGTCGATTGTCACTTTGTGTTGTTTGAAAATTTTCAAAGTCTATCTTCCGAATTTGAAGTCGAATCTCATCAATTCTTATATATTTGAGTAAGTTTGCAACTAACTTTGTCAGATATCGTCGATTTACATTTATTGAAGCCCATTGAGGTCGATTGTCATTTTGTGTTGTTTGAAAATTTTCAAAGTCTATCTTCCGAATTAGAAGTCGAATCTCATCAATTCTTATATATTTGAGTAATTTTGCAACTAACTTTCTCAGCAATCTTCGATTCACTTCCATTGAAGCCCATTGAGGTCGATTGTCACTTTGTGTTGTTTAAAAATTTTCAAATTCTATCTTCCGAATTTGAAGTCGAATCTCATCAATTCTAATATATTTGAGTGAGTTCGCAACTAAATTTGTCAGCAATCCTCGATTTACATGCATTGAAGCCCATTGAGGTCGATAGTCACTTTGTGTTGTTTGAAAATTTTTAAAGTCTACCTTCCGAATTAGAAGTCGAATCTCATCAATTCTTATATATTTGAGTAATTTTGCAACTAACTTTCTCAGCAATCTCCGATTCACTTCCATTGAAGCCCATTGAGGTCGATTGTCCCTTAGTGTTGTTTAAAAATTTTCAAAGTCTATCTTCCGAACTTGAAGTCGAATCTCATCAATTCTTATATATTTGAGTAAGTTTGCAACTCACTTTGTCAGATATCGTGGATTTACATTCATTGAAGACCATTGAGGTCGATTGTCACTTTGTGTTGTTTGAAAATTTTCAAAGTGTATCTTCCAAATTTGAAGTCGAATATCATCAATTCTTATATATTTGAGTAATTTTGCAACTAACTTTTTCAGCAATCTTCGATTCTTTTCCATTGAAGCCCATTGAGGTCGATTGTCACTTTGTGTTGTTTAAAAATTCTTAAAGTCTATCTTCCGAATTTGAAGTCGAATCTCATCAATTCTCATATATTTGAGTAAGTTTGCAACTAACTTTGTCAGATATCGTCGATTTACATTTATTGAAGCCCATTGAGGTCGATTGTCATTTTGTGTTGTTTGAAAATTTTCAAAGTCTATCTTCCGAATTATAAGTCGAATCTCATCAATTCTTATATATTCGAGTAAATTTGCAACTAACTTTTTCAGCAATCTTCGATTCACTTCCATTGAAGCCCATTGAGGTCGATGGTCACTTTGTGTTGTTTAAAAATTTTCAAAATCTATCTTCCGAATTTGAAGTCGAATCTCATCAATTCTTATACATTTGAGTAAGTTTGCAACTAACTTTGTCAGATATCGTCGATTTACATTTATTGAAGCCCATTGAGGTGGATTGTCTCTTTTTTTTTTTAGAAATTTCCAAAGTCTATCTTCCGAATTAGAAGTCGAATCTCATAAATTCTTATATATTTGAGTAAAGTTTCAACTAACTTTGTCAGCAATCTTCGATTCACATCCATTGAAGCCCATTGAGCTCGATTGTCACTTAGTGTTGTTCAAAAATTTCCAAAGTCTATCTTCCGAATTTGAAGTCGAATCTCATCAATTCTTATATATTTGAGTAAATTTGCAACTAACTTTTTCAGCAATCTTCGATTCACTTCCATTGAAGCCCATTGAGGTTGATTGTCCCTTAGTGTTGTTTAAAAATTTTCAAAGTCTATCTTCCGAATTTGATGTCGAATATTATCAATTCTTATATATTTGAGTGAGTTTGCAACTAACTTTGTCAGATATCGTCGATTTACATTTATTGAAGACCATTGAGGTCGATTATCACTTTGTGTTGTTTGAAAATTTTCAAAGTCTATCTTCCGAATTAGAAGTCGAATCTCATCAATTCTTATATATTTGAGTAATTTTGCAACTAACTTTTTCAGCAATCTTCGATTCACTTCCATTGAAGCCCATTGAGGTCGATTGTCACTTTGTGTTGTTTAATAATTTTCAAAGTCTATCTTCCGAATTTGAAGTCGAATCTCATCAATTCTTATATATTTGAGTAAGTTTGCAACTAACTTTGTCAGATATCGTCGATTTATATTTATTGAAGCCCATTGAGGTCGATTGTCTCTTTGTGTTGTTTAGAAATTTTCAAAGTCTATCTTCCGAATTAGAAGTCGAATCTCATCAATTCTTATATATTTGAGTGAGTTCGCAACTAACTTTGTCAGCAATACTCGATTTACATCCAATGAAGCCCATTGAGGTCGATAGTCACTTTGTGTTGTTTGAAAATTTTTAAAGTCTATTTTCCGAATTAGAAGTTGAATCTCATCAATTCTTATATATTTGAGTGAGGTTGCAACTAACTTTGTCAGCAATCGTCCATTTACTTCCATTGAAGCCCATTGAGGTCGATTGTCACTTTGTATTGATTGAAAATTTTCAAGATCTATCTTCAGAATTTGAAGTCGAATCTCGTCAATTCTTATATATTTGAGTAAATTTGCAACTATCTTTTTCAGCAATCTTCGATTCACTTCCATTGAAGCCCATTGAGGTCGATTGTCACTTTGTGTTGTTTGAAAATTTTCAAAGTCTACCTTCCGAATTAGAAGTCGAATCTCATCAATTCTTATATATTTGAGTAATTTTGCAACTAACTTTTTCAGCAATCTTCGATTCACTTCCATTGAAGCCCATTGAGGTCGATTGTCACTTTGTGTTGTTTGAAAATTTTCAAAGTCTATCTTCCGAATTTGAAGTCGAATCTCATCAAATCTTATATATTTGAGTAAGTTTGCAACTAACTTTGTCAGATATCGTCGATTTACATTCATTGAAGCCCATTGAGGTCGATTGTCTCTTTGTGTTGTTTAGAAATTTTCAAAGTCTATCCTCCGAATTAGAAGTCGAATCTCATCAATTCTTATATATTTGAGTGAAGTTGCAACTAACTTTGTCAGCAATCGTCGATTTACATCAATTGAAGTCCATTGAGGTCGATTGTCACTTTGTGTTGTTTGAAAATTTTCAAAGTCTATCTTCCGAATTTGAAGTCGAATCTCATCAATTCTTATATATTTGAGTAAGTTTGCAACTAACTTTGTCAGATATCGTCGATTTACATTTATTGAAGCCCATTGAGGTCGATTGTCATTTTGTGTTGTTTGAAAATTTTCAAAGTCTATCTTCCGAATTAGAAGTCGAATCTCATCAATTCTTATATATTTGAGTAATTTTGCAACTAACTTTCTCAGCAATCTTCGATTCACTTCCATTGAAGCCCATTGAGGTCGATTGTCACTTTGTGTTGTTTAAAAATTTTCAAATTCTATCTTCCGAATTTGAAGTCGAATCTCATCAATTCTAATATATTTGAGTGAGTTCGCAACTAAATTTGTCAGCAATCCTCGATTTACATGCATTGAAGCCCATTGAGGTCGATAGTCACTTTGTGTTGTTTGAAAATTTTTAAAGTCTACCTTCCGAATTAGAAGTCGAATCTCATCAATTCTTATATATTTGAGTAATTTTGCAACTAACTTTCTCAGCAATCTTCGATTCACTTCCATTGAAGCCCATTGAGGTCGATTGTCACTTTGTGTTGTTTGAAAATTTTCAAAGTCTATCTTCCGAATTTGAAGTCGAATCTCATCAAATCTTATATATTTGAGTAAGTTTGCAACTAACTTTGTCAGATATCGTCGATTTACATTTATTGAAGCCCATTGAGGTCGATTGTCTCTTTGTGTTGTTTAGAAATTTTCAAAGTCTATCTTCCGAGTTTGAAGTCGAATATCATCAATTCTTATATATTTGAGTGAAGTTGCAACTATTTTTGTCAGCAATCGTCCATTTACTTCCATTGAAGCCCATTGAGGTCGACTGTCACTTTTTATTGATTGAAAATTTTCAGAGTCTATCTTCCGAATTAGAAGTCGAATATCATCAATTCTTATATATTTGAGTAAAGTTTCAACTAACTTTGTCAGCAATCTTCGATTCACATCTATTGAAGCCCATTGAGCTCGATTGTCACTTAGTGTTGTTCAAAAATTTCCAAAGTCTATCTTCCGAATTTGAAGTCGAATCTCGTCAATTCTCATATATTTGAGTAAATTTGCAACTATCTTTTTCAGCAATCTTCGATTCACTTCCATTGAAGCGCATTGAGGTCGATTGTCACTTTGTGTTGTTTGAAAATTTTCAAAGTCTATCTTCCGAATTTGAAGTCGAATCTCATCAATTCTTATATATTTGAGTAAGTTTGCAACTAACTTTGTCAGATATCGTCGATTTACATTTATTGAAAACCATTGAGGTCGATTGTCACTTGGTGTTGTTTGAAAATTTTCAAAGTCTATCTTCCGAATTAGAAGTCGAATCTCATCAATTCTTATATATTTGAGTGAAGTTGCAACTAACTTTGTCAGCAATCGTCGATTTACATCAATTGAAGCCCATTGAGGTCGATTGTCACTTTGTGTTGTTTGAAAATTTTCAAAGTCTATCTTCCGAATTTGAAGTCGAATCTCATCAATTCTTATATATTTGAGTAAATTTGCAACTAACTTTTTCAGCAATCTTCGATTCACTTCTATTGAAGCCCATTGAGGTCGATTGTTCCTTTGTGTTGTTTAAAAATTCTCAAAGTCTATCTTCCGAATTTGAAGTCGAATCTCATCAATTCTTATATATTTGAGTCAGTTTGCAACTAACTTTGTCAGATATCGTCGAATTACATTTATTGGAGCCCATTGAGGTCGATTGTCATTTTGTGTTGTTTGAAAATTTTCAAAGTCTATCTTCCGAATTATAAGTCGAATCTCATCAATTCTTATATATTTGAGTAAATTTGCAACTAACTTTTTCAGCAATCTTCGATTCACTTCCATTGAAGCCCATTGAGGTCGATTGTCACTTTGTGTTGATAAAAATTTTCAAAGTCTATCTTCCGAATTTGAAGTCGAATCTCATCAATTCTTATATATTTGAGTAAATTTGCAACTAAATTTTTCAGCAATCTTCGATTCACTTCCATTGAAGCCCATTGAGGTCGATTGTCCCTTAGTGTTGTTTAAAAATTTTCAAAGTCTATCTTCCGAATTTGAAGTCGAATCTCATCAATTCTCATATATTTGAGTGAGTTTGCAACTCACTTTGTCAGATATCAACGATTTACATTTATTGAAGCCCATTGAGGTCGATTGTCTCTTTTTTTTTTTTAGAAATTTCCAAAGTCTATCTTCCGAATTTGAAGTCGAATCTCATCAATTCTTATATATTTGAGTGAGTTTGCAACTAACTTTGTCAGATATCGTCGATTTACATTTATTGAAGACCATTGAGGTCGATTGTCACTTTGTGTTGTTTGAAAATTTTTAAAGTCTATCTTCCGAATTTGAAGTCGAATCTCATCAATTCTTATATATTTGAGTAAATTTGCAACTAACTTTTTCAGCAATCTTCGATTCACTTCTATTGAAGCCCATTGAGGTCGATTGTTCCTTTGTGTTGTTTAAAAATTCTCAAAGTCTATCTTCCGAATTTGAAGTCGAATCTCATCAATTCTTATATATTTGAGTCAGTTTGCAACAAACTTTGTCAGATATCGTCGATTTACATTTATTGAAGCCCATTGAGGTCGATTGTCATTTTGTGTTGTTTGAAAATTTTCAAAGTCTATCTTCCGAATTATAAGTCGAATCTCATCAATTCTTATATATTTGAGTAAATTTGCAACTAACTTTTTCAGCAATCTTCGATTCACTTCCATTGAAGCCCATTGAGGTCGATTGTCACTTTGTGTTGATAAAAATTTTCAAAGTCTATCTTCCGAATTTGAAGTCGAATCTCATCAATTCTTATATATTTGAGTAAATTTGCAACTAAATTTTTCAGCAATCTTCGATTCACTTCCATTGAAGCCCATTGAGGTCGATTGTCCCTTAGTGTTGTTTAAAAATTTTCAAAGTCTATCTTCCGAATTTGAAGTCGAATCTCATCAATTCTCATATATTTGAGTGAGTTTGCAACTCACTTTGTCAGATATCAACGATTTACATTTATTGAAGCCCATTGAGGTCGATTGTCTCTTTTTTTTTAGAAATTTCCAAAGTCTATCTTCCGAATTTGAAGTCGAATCTCATCAATTCTTATATATTTGAGTGAGTTTGCAAGTAACTTTGTCAGATATCGTCGATTTACATTTATTGAAGACCATTGAGGTCGATTGTCACTTTGTGTTGTTTGAAAATTTTTAAAGTCCTTCCGAATTAGAAGTCGAATCTCATCACTTCTTATATATTTGAGTAAAGTTTCAACTAACTTTGTCAGCAATCTTCGATTCACATCCATTGAAGCCCATTGAGCTCGATTGTCACTTAGTGTTGTTCAAAAATTTGCAAAGTCTATCTTCCGAATTTGAAGTCGAATCTCATCAATTCTTATATATTTGAGTAAATTTGCAACTAACTTTTTCAGCAATCTTCGATTCACTTCCATTGAAGCCCATTGAGGTCGATTGTCCCTTAGTGTTGTTTAAAAATTTTCAAAGTCTATCTTCCGAATTTGAAGTCGAATCTCATCAATTCTCATATATTTGAGTGAGTTTGCAACTCACTTTGTCAGATATCAACGATTTACATTTATTGAAGACCATTGAGGTCGATTGTCACTTTGTGTTGTTTGAAAATTTTTAAAGTCCTTCCGAATTAGAAGTCGAATCTCATCAATTCTTATATATTTGAGTAAAGTTTCAACTAACTTTGTCAGCAATCTTCGATTCACATCCATTGAAGCCCATTGAGGTCGATTGTCCCTTAGTGTTGTTTAAAAATTTTCAAAGTCTATCTTCCGAACTTGAAGTCGAATCTCATCAATTCTTATATATTTGAGTAAGTTCGCAACTCACTTTGTCAGATATCGTCGATTTACATTCATTGAAGACCATTGAGGTCGATTGTCACTTTGTGTTGTTTGAAGATTTTCAAAGTCTATCTTCCGAATTTGAAGTCGAATATCATCAATTCTTATATATTTGAGTAATTTTGCAACTAACTTTTTCAGCAATCTTCGATTCTTTTCCATTGAAGCCCATTGAGGTCGATTGTCACTTTGTGTTGTTCAAAAATTTTCAAAGTCTATCTTCCGAATTTGAAGTCGAATATCATCAATTCTTATATATTTGAGTAATTTTGCAACTAACTTTTTCAGCGATCTTCGATTCTTTTCCATTGAAGCCCATTGAGGTCGATTGTCACTTTGTGTTGTTTAAAAATTTTCAAAGTCTATCTTCCGAATTTGAAGTCGAATCTCATCAATTCTCATATATTTGAGTGAGTTTGCAACTCACTTTGTCAGATATCAACGATTTACATTTATTGAAGCCCATTGAGGTCGATTGTCTCTTTTTTTTTAGAAATTTCCAAAGTCTATCTTCCGAATTTGAAGTCGAATCTCATCAATTCTTATATATTTGAGTGAGTTTGCAAGTAACTTTGTCAGATATCGTCGATTTACATTTATTGAAGACCATTGAGGTCGATTGTCACTTTGTGTTGTTTGAAAATTTTTAAAGTCCTTCCGAATTAGAAGTCGAATCTCATCACTTCTTATATATTTGAGTAAAGTTTCAACTAACTTTGTCAGCAATCTTCGATTCACATCCATTGAAGCCCATTGAGCTCGATTGTCACTTAGTGTTGTTCAAAAATTTGCAAAGTCTATCTTCCGAATTTGAAGTCGAATCTCATCAATTCTTATATATTTGAGTAAATTTGCAACTAACTTTTTCAGCAATCTTCGATTCACTTCCATTGAAGCCCATTGAGGTCGATTGTCCCTTAGTGTTGTTTAAAAATTTTCAAAGTCTATCTTCCGAATTTGAAGTCGAATCTCATCAATTCTCATATATTTGAGTGAGTTTGCAACTCACTTTGTCAGATATCAACGATTTACATTTATTGAAGACCATTGAGGTCGATTGTCACTTTGTGTTGTTTGAAAATTTTTAAAGTCCTTCCGAATTAGAAGTCGAAT
The DNA here is from genome assembly GCA_026230145.1 of Diorhabda elongata. Classification (NCBI taxonomy): domain Eukaryota; kingdom Metazoa; phylum Arthropoda; class Insecta; order Coleoptera; family Chrysomelidae; genus Diorhabda; species Diorhabda elongata. The sequence continues at coordinate 11,181,658 of CM047936.1, forward strand.
CTCATCAATTCTTATATATTTGAGTAAAGTTTCAACTAACTTTGTCAGCAATCTTCGATTCACATCCATTGAAGCCCATTGAGGTCGATTGTCCCTTAGTGTTGTTTAAAAATTTTCAAAGTCTATCTTCCGAACTTGAAGTCGAATCTCATCAATTCTTATATATTTGAGTAAGTTCGCAACTCACTTTGTCAGATATCGTCGATTTACATTCATTGAAGACCATTGAGGTCGATTGTCACTTTGTGTTGTTTGAAGATTTTCAAAGTCTATCTTCCGAATTTGAAGTCGAATATCATCAATTCTTATATATTTGAGTAATTTTGCAACTAACTTTTTCAGCAATCTTCGATTCTTTTCCATTGAAGCCCATTGAGGTCGATTGTCACTTTGTGTTGTTCAAAAATTTTCAAAGTCTATCTTCCGAATTTGAAGTCGAATATCATCAATTCTTATATATTTGAGTAATTTTGCAACTAACTTTTTCAGCGATCTTCGATTCTTTTCCATTGAAGCCCATTGAGGTCGATTGTCACTTTGTGTTGTTTAAAAATTTTCAAAGTCTATCTTCCGAATTTGAAGTCGAATCTCATCAATTCTTATATATTTGAGTAAGTTTGCAACTAACTTTGTCAGATATCGTCGATTTACATTTATTGAAGCCCATTGAGGTCGATTGTCTCTTTGTGTTGTTTAGAAATTTTCAAAGTCTATCTTCCGAATTTGAAGTCGAATCTCATCAATTCTCATATATTTGAGTGAGTTTGCAACTCACTTTGTCAGATATCAACGATTTACATTTATTGAAGCCCATTGAGGTCGATTGTCTCTTTTTTTTTTTTAGAAATTTCCAAAGTCTATCTTCCGAATTTGAAGTCGAATCTCATCAATTCTTATATATTTGAGTGAGTTTGCAACTAACTTTGTCAGATATCGTCGATTTACATTTATTGAAGACCATTGAGGTCGATTGTCACTTTGTGTTGTTTGAAAATTTTTAAAGTCTATCTTCCGAATTTGAAGTCGAATCTCATCAATTCTTATATATTTGAGTAAAGTTTCAACTAACTTTGTCAGCAATCTTCGATTCTTTTCCATTGAAGCCCATTGAGCTCGATTGTCACTTAGTGTTGTTCAAAAATTTGCAAAGTCTATCTTCCGAATTTGAAGTCGAATCTCATCAATTCTTATATATTTGAGTAAATTTGCAACTAACTTTTTCAGCAATCTTCGATTCACTTCCATTGAAGCCCATTGAGGTCGATTGTCCCTTAGTGTTGTTTAAAAATTTTCAAAGTCTATCTTCCGAATTTGAAGTCGAATCTCATCAATTCTCATATATTTGAGTGAGTTTGCAACTCACTTTGTCAGATATCAACGATTTACATTTATTGAAGCCCATTGAGGTCGATTGTCTCTTTTTTTTTTAGAAATTTCCAAAGTCTATCTTCCGAATTTGAAGTCGAATCTCATCAATTCTTATATATTTGAGTGAGTTTGCAAGTAACTTTGTCAGATATCGTCGATTTACATTTATTGAAGACCATTGAGGTCGATTGTCACTTTGTGTTGTTTGAAAATTTTTAAAGTCCTTCCGAATTAGAAGTCGAATCTCATCAATTCTTATATATTTGAGTAAAGTTTCAACTAACTTTGTCAGCAATCTTCGATTCACATCCATTGAAGCCCATTGAGGTCGATTGTCCCTTAGTGTTGTTTAAAAATTTTCAAAGTCTATCTTCCGAACTTGAAGTCGAATCTCATCAATTCTTATATATTTGAGTAAGTTCGCAACTCACTTTGTCAGATATCGTCGATTTACATTCATTGAAGACCATTGAGGTCGATTGTCACTTTGTGTTGTTTGAAGATTTTCAAAGTCTATCTTCCGAATTTGAAGTCGAATATCATCAATTCTTATATATTTGAGTAATTTTGCAACTAACTTTTTCAGCAATCTTCGATTCTTTTCCATTGAAGCCCATTGAGGTCGATTGTCACTTTGTGTTGTTCAAAAATTTTCAAAGTCTATCTTCCGAATTTGAAGTCGAATATCATCAATTCTTATATATTTGAGTAATTTTGCAACTAACTTTTTCAGCGATCTTCGATTCTTTTCCATTGAAGCCCATTGAGGTCGATTGTCACTTTGTGTTGTTTAAAAATTTTAAAAGTCTATCTTCCGAAATTTAAGTCGAATCTCATCAATTCTTATATATTTGAGTAAGTTTGCAACTAACTTTGTCAGATATCGTCGATTTACATTTATTGAAGCCCATTGAGGTCGATTGTCTCTTTGTGTTGTTTAGAAATTTTCAAAGTCTATCTTCCGAATTTGAAGTCGAATCTCATCAATTCTCATATATTTGAGTGAGTTTGCAACTCACTTTGTCAGATATCAACGATTTACATTTATTGAAGCCCATTGAGGTCGATTGTCTCTTTTTTTTTTTTAGAAATTTCCAAAGTCTATCTTCCGAATTTGAAGTCGAATCTCATCAATTCTTATATATTTGAGTGAGTTTGCAACTAACTTTGTCAGATATCGTCGATTTACATTTATTGAAGACCATTGAGGTCGATTGTCACTTTGTGTTGTTTGAAAATTTTTAAAGTCTATCTTCCGAATTTGAAGTCGAATCTCATCAATTCTTATATATTTGAGTAAAGTTTCAACTAACTTTGTCAGCAATCTTCGATTCACATCCATTGAAGCCCATTGAGGTCGATTGTCCCTTAGTGTTGTTTAAAAATTTTCAAAGTCTATCTTCCGAACTTGAAGTCGAATCTCATCAATTCTTATATATTTGAGTAAGTTCGCAACTCACTTTGTCAGATATCGTCGATTTACATTCATTGAAGACCATTGAGGTCGATTGTCACTTTGTGTTGTTTGAAGATTTTCAAAGTCTATCTTCCGAATTTGAAGTCGAATATCATCAATTCTTATATATTTGAGTAATTTTGCAACTAACTTTTTCAGCAATCTTCGATTCTTTTCCATTGAAGCCCATTGAGGTCGATTGTCACTTTGTGTTGTTCAAAAATTTTCAAAGTCTATCTTCCGAATTTGAAGTCGAATATCATCAATTCTTATATATTTGAGTAATTTTGCAACTAACTTTTTCAGCGATCTTCGATTCTTTTCCATTGAAGCCCATTGAGGTCGATTGTCACTTTGTGTTGTTTAAAAATTTTCAAAGTCTATCTTCCGAATTTGAAGTCGAATCTCATCAATTCTTATATATTTGAGTAAGTTTGCAACTAACTTTGTCAGATATCGTCGATTTACATTTATTGAAGCCCATTGAGGTCGATTGTCTCTTTGTGTTGTTTAGAAATTTTCAAAGTCTATCTTCCGAATTAGAAGTCGAATCTGATCAATTCTTATATATTTGAGTGAAGTTGCAACTAACTTTGTCAGCAATCGTCGATTTACATCAATTGAAGCCCATTGAGGTCGATTGTCACTTTGTGTTGTTTGAAAATTTTCAAAGTCTATCTTCCGAATTTGAAGTCGAATCTCATCAATTCTTATATATTTGAGTAAATTTGCAACTAACTTTTTCAGCAATCTTCGATTCACTTCTATTGAAGCCCATTGAGTTCGATTGTTCCTTTGTGTTGTTTAAAAATTCTCAAAGTCTATCTTCCGAATTTGAAGTCGAATCTCATCAATTCTTATATATTTGAGTCAGTTTGCAACTAACTTTGTCAGATATCGTCGAATTACATTTATTGAAGCCCATTGAGGTCGATTGTCATTTTGTGTTGTTTGAAAATTTTCAAAGTCTATCTTCCGAATTTGAAGTCGAATCTCATCAATTCTTATATATTTGAGTAAATTTGCAACTAACTTTTTCAGCAATCTTCGATTCACTTCCATTGAAGCCCATTGAGGTCGATTGTCACTTTGTGTTGATAAAAATTTTCAAAGTCTATCTTCCGAATTTGAAGTCGAATCTCATCAATTCTTATATATTTGAGTAAATTTGCAACTAAATTTTTCAGCAATCCTGGATTCACTTCCATTGAAGCCCATTGAGGTCGATTGTCCCTTAGTGTTGTTTAAAAATTTTCAAAGTCTATCTTCCGAATTTGAAGTCGAATCTCATCAATTCTCATATATTTGAGTGAGTTTGCAACTCACTTTGTCAGATATCAACGATTTACATTTATTGAAGCCCATTGAGGTCGATTGTCTCTTTTTTTTTTTTTAGAAATTTCCAAAGTCTATCTTCCGAATTTGAAGTCGAATCTCATCAATTCTTATATATTTGAGTGAGTTTGCAACTAACTTTGTCAGATATCGTCGATTTACATTTAATGAAGACCATTGAGGTCGATTATCACTTTGTGTTGTTTGAAAATTTTTAAAGTCTATCTTCCGAATTTGAAGTCGAATCTCATCAATTCTTATATATTTGAGTAAATTTGCAACTAACTTTTTCAGCAATCTTCGATTCACTTCTATTGAAGCCCATTGAGGTCGATTGTTCCTTTGTGTTGTTTAAAAATTCTCAAAGTCTATCTTCCGAATTTGAAGTCGAATCTCATCAATTCTTATATATTTGAGTCAGTTTGCAACAAACTTTGTCAGATATCGTCGATTTACATTTATTGAAGCCCATTGAGGTCGATTGTCATTTTGTGTTGTTTGAAAATTTTCAAAGTCTATCTTCCGAATTATAAGTCGAATCTCATCAATTCTTATATATTTGAGTAAATTTGCAACTAACTTTTTCAGCAATCTTCGATTCACTTCCATTGAAGCCCATTGAGGTCGATTGTCACTTTGTGTTGATAAAAATTTTCAAAGTCTATCTTCCGAATTTGAAGTCGAATCTCATCAATTCTCATATATTTGAGTGAGTTTGCAACTCACTTTGTCAGATATCAACGATTTACATTTATTGAAGCCCATTGAGGTCGATTGTCTCTTTTTTTTTTTTAGAAATTTCCAAAGTCTATCTTCCGAATTTGAAGTCGAATCTCATCAATTCTTATATATTTGAGTGAGTTTGCAACTAACTTTGTCAGATATCGTCGATTTACATTTATTGAAGACCATTGAGGTCGATTGTCACTTTGTGTTGCTTGAAAATTTTTAAAGTCTATCTTCCGAATTTGAAGTCGAATCTCATCAATTCTTATATATTTGAGTAAAGTTTCAACTAACTTTGTCAGCAATCTTCGATTCTTTTCCATTGAAGCCCATTGAGCTCGATTGTCACTTAGTGTTGTTCAAAAATTTGCAAAGTCTATCTTCCGAATTTGAAGTCGAATCTCATCAATTCTTATATATTTGAGTAAATTTGCAACTAACTTTTTCAGCAATCTTCGATTCACTTCCATTGAAGCCCATTGAGGTCGATTGTCCCTTAGTGTTGTTTAAAAATTTTCAAAGTCTATCTTCCGAATTTGAAGTCGAATCTCATCAATTCTCATATATTTGAGTGAGTTTGCAACTCACTTTGTCAGATATCAACGATTTACATTTATTGAAGCCCATTGAGGTCGATTGTCTCTTTTTTTTTTAGAAATTTCCAAAGTCTATCTTCCGAATTTGAAGTCGAATCTCATCAATTCTTATATATTTGAGTGAGTTTGCAAGTAACTTTGTCAGATATCGTCGATTTACATTTATTGAAGACCATTGAGGTCGATTGTCACTTTGTGTTGTTTGAAAATTTTTAAAGTCCTTCCGAATTAGAAGTCGAATCTCATCAATTCTTATATATTTGAGTAAAGTTTCAACTAACTTTGTCAGCAATCTTCGATTCACATCCATTGAAGCCCATTGAGGTCGATTGTCCCTTAGTGTTGTTTAAAAATTTTCAAAGTCTATCTTCCGAACTTGAAGTCGAATCTCATCAATTCTTATATATTTGAGTAAGTTCGCAACTCACTTTGTCAGATATCGTCGATTTACATTCATTGAAGACCATTGAGGTCGATTGTCACTTTGTGTTGTTTGAAGATTTTCAAAGTCTATCTTCCGAATTTGAAGTCGAATATCATCAATTCTTATATATTTGAGTAATTTTGCAACTAACTTTTTCAGCAATCTTCGATTCTTTTCCATTGAAGCCCATTGAGGTCGATTGTCACTTTGTGTTGTTCAAAAATTTTCAAAGTCTATCTTCCGAATTTGAAGTCGAATATCATCAATTCTTATATATTTGAGTAATTTTGCAACTAACTTTTTCAGCGATCTTCGATTCTTTTCCATTGAAGCCCATTGAGGTCGATTGTCACTTTGTGTTGTTTAAAAATTTTCAAAGTCTATCTTCCGAATTTGAAGTCGAATCTCATCAATTCTTATATATTTGAGTAAGTTTGCAACTAACTTTGTCAGATATCGTCGATTTACATTTATTGAAGCCCATTGAGGTCGATTGTCTCTTTGTGTTGTTTAGAAATTTTCAAAGTCTATCTTCCGAATTTGAAGTCGAATCTCATCAATTCTCATATATTTGAGTGAGTTTGCAACTCACTTTGTCAGATATCAACGATTTACATTTATTGAAGCCCATTGAGGTCGATTGTCTCTTTTTTTTTTTTAGAAATTTCCAAAGTCTATCTTCCGAATTTGAAGTCGAATCTCATCAATTCTTATATATTTGAGTGAGTTTGCAACTCACTTTGTCAGATATCGTCGATTTACATTCATTGAAGACCATTGAGGTCGATTGTCACTTTGTGTTGTTTGAAGATTTTCAAAGTCTATCTTCCGAATTTGAAGTCGAATATCATCAATTCTTATATATTTGAGTAATTTTGCAACTAACTTTTTCAGCAATCTTCGATTCTTTTCCATTGAAGCCCATTGAGGTCGATTGTCACTTTGTGTTGTTCAAAAATTTTCAAAGTCTATCTTCCGAATTTGAAGTCGAATATCATCAATTCTTATATATTTGAGTAATTTTGCAACTAACTTTTTCAGCGATCTTCGATTCTTTTCCATTGAAGCCCATTGAGGTCGATTGTCACTTTGTGTTGTTTAAAAATTTTCAAAGTCTATCTTCCGAATTTGAAGTCGAATCTCATCAATTCTTATATATTTGAGTAAGTTTGCAACTAACTTTGTCAGATATCGTCGATTTACATTTATTGAAGCCCATTGAGGTCGATTGTCTCTTTGTGTTGTTTAGAAATTTTCAAAGTCTATCTTCCGAATTTGAAGTCGAATCTCATCAATTCTCATATATTTGAGTGAGTTTGCAACTCACTTTGTCAGATATCAACGACTTACATTTATTGAAGCCCATTGAGGTCGATTGTCTCTTTTTTTTTTTTAGAAATTTCCAAAGTCTATCTTCCGAATTTGAAGTCGAATCTCATCAATTCTTATATATTTGAGTGAGTTTGCAACTAACTTTGTCAGATATCGTCGATTTACATTTATTGAAGACCATTGAGGTCGATTGTCACTTTGTGTTGTTTGAAAATTTTTAAAGTCTATCTTCCGAATTTGAAGTCGAATCTCATCAATTCTTATATATTTGAGTAAAGTTTCAACTAACTTTGTCAGCAATCTTCGATTCACATCCATTGAAGCCCATTGAGGTCGATTGTCCCTTAGTGTTGTTTAAAAATTTTCAAAGTCTATCTTCCGAACTTGAAGTCGAATCTCATCAATTCTTATATATTTGAGTAAGTTCGCAACTCACTTTGTCAGATATCGTCGATTTACATTCATTGAAGACCATTGAGGTCGATTGTCACTTTGTGTTGTTTGAAGATTTTCAAAGTCTATCTTCCGAATTTGAAGTCGAATATCATCAATTCTTATATATTTGCGTAATTTTGCAACTAACTTTTTCAGCAATCTTCGATTCTTTTCCATTGAAGCCCATTGAGGTCGATTGTCACTTTGTGTTGTTCAAAAATTTTCAAAGTCTATCTTCCGAATTTGAAGTCGAATATCATCAATTCTTATATATTTGAGTAATTTTGCAACTAACTTTTTCAGCGATCTTCGATTCTTTTCCATTGAAGCCCATTGAGGTCGATTGTCACTTTGTGTTGTTTAAAAATTTTCAAAGTCTATCTTCCGAATTCGAAGTCGAATCTCATCAATTCTTATATATTTGAGTAAGTTTGCAACTAACTTTGTCAGATATCGTCGATTTACATTTATTGAAGCCCATTGAGGTCGATTGTCTCTTTGTGTTGTTTAGAAATTTTCAAAGTCTATCTTCCGAATTAGAAGTCGAATCTGATCAATTCTTATATATTTGAGTGAAGTTGCAACTAACTTTGTCAGCAATCGTCGATTTACATCAATTGAAGCCCATTGAGGTCGATTGTCACTTTGTGTTGTTTGAAAATTTTCAAAGTCTATCTTCCGAATTTGAAGTCGAATCTCATCAATTCTTATATATTTGAGTAAATTTGCAACTAACTTTTTCAGCAATCTTCGATTCACTTCTATTGAAGCCCATTGAGGTCGATTGTTCCTTTGTGTTGTTTAAAAATTCTCAAAGTCTATCTTCCGAATTTGAAGTCGAATCTCATCAATTCTTATATATTTGAGTCAGTTTGCAACTAACTTTGTCAGATATCGTCGAATTACATTTATTGAAGCCCATTGAGGTCGATTGTCATTTTGTGTTGTTTGAAAATTTTCAAAGTCTATCTTCCGAATTATAAGTCGAATCTCATCAATTCTTATATATTTGAGTAAATTTGCAACTAACTTTTTCAGCAATCTTCGATTCACTTCCATTGAAGCCCATTGAGGTCGATTGTCACTTTGTGTTGATAAAAATTTTCAAAGTCTATCTTCCGAATTTGAAGTCGAATCTCATCAATTCTTATATATTTGAGTAAATTTGCAACTAAATTTTTCAGCAATCCTGGATTCACTTCCATTGAAGCCCATTGAGGTCGATTGTCCCTTAGTGTTGTTTAAAAATTTTCAAAGTCTATCTTCCGAATTTGAAGTCGAATCTCATCAATTCTCATATATTTGAGTGAGTTTGCAACTCACTTTGTCAGATATCAACGATTTACATTTATTGAAGCCCATTGAGGTCGATTGTCTCTTTTTTTTTTTTTAGAAATTTCCAAAGTCTATCTTCCGAATTTGAAGTCGAATCTCATCAATTCTTATATATTTGAGTGAGTTTGCAACTAACTTTGTCAGATATCGTCGATTTACATTTATTGAAGACCATTGAGGTCGATTGTCACTTTGTGTTGTTTGAAAATTTTTAAAGTCTATCTTCCGAATTTGAAGTCGAATCTCATCAATTCTTATATATTTGAGTAAATTTGCAACTAACTTTTTCAGCAATCTTCGATTCACTTCTATTGAAGCCCATTGAGGTCGATTGTTCCTTTGTGTTGTTTAAAAATTCTCAAAGTCTATCTTCCGAATTTGAAGTCGAATCTCATCAATTCTTATATATTTGAGTCAGTTTGCAACAAACTTTGTCAGATATCGTCGATTTACATTTATTGAAGCCCATTGAGGTCGATTGTCATTTTGTGTTGTTTGAAAATTTTCAAAGTCTATCTTCCGAATTATAAGTCGAATCTCATCAATTCTTATATATTTGAGTAAATTTGCAACTAACTTTTTCAGCAATCTTCGATTCACTTCCATTGAAGCCCATTGAGGTCGATTGTCACTTTGTGTTGATAAAAATTTTCAAAGTCTATCTTCCGAATTTGAAGTCGAATCTCATCAATTCTTATATATTTGAGTAAATTTGCAACTAAATTTTTCAGCAATCTTCGATTCACTTCCATTGAAGCCCATTGAGGTCGATTGTCCCTTAGTGTTGTTTAAAAATTTTCAAAGTCTATCTTCCGAATTTGAAGTCGAATCTCATCAATTCTCATATATTTGAGTGAGTTTGCAACTCACTTTGTCAGATATCAACGATTTACATTTATTGAAGCCCATTGAGGTCGATTGTCTCTTTTTTTTTTAGAAATTTCCAAAGTCTATCTTCCGAATTTGAAGTCGAATCTCATCAATTCTTATATATTCGAGTGAGTTTGCAAGTAACTTTGTCAGATATCGTCGATTTACATTTATTGAAGACCATTGAGGTCGATTGTCACTTTGTGTTGTTTGAAAATTATTAAAGTCCTTCCGAATTAGAAGTCGAATCTCATCACTTCTTATATATTTGAGTAAAGTTTCAACTAACTTTGTCAGCAATCTTCGATTCACATCCATTGAAGCCCATTGAGCTCGATTGTCACTTAGTGTTGTTCAAAAATTTGCAAAGTCTATCTTCCGAATTTGAAGTCGAATCTCATCAATTCTTATATATTTGAGTAAATTTGCAACTAACTTTTTCAGCAATCTTCGATTCACTTCCATTGAAGCCCATTGAGGTCGATTGTCCCTTAGTGTTGTTTAAAAATTTTCAAAGTCTATCTTCCGAATTTGAAGTCGAATCTCATCAATTCTCATATATTTGAGTGAGTTTGCAACTCACTTTGTCAGATATCAACGATTTACATTTATTGAAGCCCATTGAGGTCGATTGTCTCTTTTTTTTTTAGAAATTTCCAAAGTCTATCTTCCGAATTTGAAGTCGAATCTCATCAATTCTTATATATTTGAGTGAGTTTGCAAGTAACTTTGTCAGATATCGTCGGTTTACATTTATTGAAGACCATTGAGGTCGATTGTCACTTTGTGTTGTTTGAAAATTTTTAAAGTCCTTCCGAATTAGAAGTCGAATCTCATCAATTCTTATATATTTGAGTAAAGTTTCAACTAACTTTGTCAGCAATCTTCGATTCACATCCATTGAAGCCCATTGAGGTCGATTGTCCCTTAGTGTTGTTTAAAAATTTTCAAAGTCTATCTTCCGAACTTGAAGTCGAATCTCATCAATTCTTATATATTTGAGTAAGTTCGCAACTCACTTTGTCAGATATCGTCGATTTACATTCATTGAAGACCATTGAGGTCGATTGTCACTTTGTGTTGTTTGAAGATTTTCAAAGTCTATCTTCCGAATTTGAAGTCGAATATCATCAATTCTTATATATTTGAGTAATTTTGCAACTAACTTTTTCAGCAATCTTCGATTCTTTTCCATTGAAGCCCATTGAGGTCGATTGTCACTTTGTGTTGTTCAAAAATTTTCAAAGTCTATCTTCCGAATTTGAAGTCGAATATCATCAATTCTTATATATTTGAGTAATTTTGCAACTAACTTTTTCAGCGATCTTCGATTCTTTTCCATTGAAGCCCATTGAGGTCGATTGTCACTTTGTGTTGTTTAAAAATTTCCAAAGTCTATCTTCCGAATTTGAAGTCGAATCTCATCAATTCTTATATATTTGAGTGAGTTTGCAAGTAACTTTGTCAGATATCGTCGATTTACATTTATTGAAGACCATTGAGGTCGATTGTCACTTTGTGTTGTTTGAAAATTTTTAAAGTCCTTCCGAATTAGAAGTCGAATCTCATCAATTCTTATATATTTGAGTAAAGTTTCAACTAACTTTGTCAGCAATCTTCGATTCACATCCATTGAAGCCCATTGAGGTCGATTGTCCCTTAGTGTTGTTTAAAAATTTTCAAAGTCTATCTTCCGAACTTGAAGTCGAATCTCATCAATTCTTATATATTTGAGTAAGTTCGCAACTCACTTTGTCAGATATCGTCGATTTACATTCATTGAAGACCATTGAGGTCGATTGTCACTTTGTGTTGTTTGAAGATTTTCAAAGTCTATCTTCCGAATTTGAAGTCGAATATCATCAATTCTTATATATTTGAGTAATTTTGCAACTAACTTTTTCAGCAATCTTCGATTCTTTTCCATTGAAGCCCATTGAGGTCGATTGTCACTTTGTGTTGTTCAAAAATTTTCAAAGTCTATCTTCCGAATTTGAAGTCGAATATCATCAATTCTTATATATTTGAGTAATTTTGCAACTAACTTTTTCAGCGATCTTCGATTCTTTTCCATTGAAGCCCATTGAGGTCGATTGTCACTTTGTGTTGTTTAAAAATTTTCAAAGTCTATCTTCCGAATTTGAAGTCGAATCTCATCAATTCTTATATATTTGAGTAAGTTTGCAACTATCTTTGTCAGATATCGTCGATTTACATTTATTGAAGCCCATTGAGGTCGATTGTCTCTTTGTGTTGTTTAGAAATTTTCAAAGTCTATCTTCCGAATTAGAAGTCGAATCTGATCAATTCTTATATATTTGAGTGAGTTCGCAACTAACTTTGTCAGATATCGTCGATTTACATCTATTGAAGCCCATTGAGGTCGATTGTCACTTTGTGTTGTTTGAAAATTTTCAAAGTCTATTTTCAGAATTTGAAGTGGAATCTCATCAATTCTTATATATTTGAGTGAAGTTGCAACTAACTTTGTCAGCAATCGTCGATTTACATCAATTGAAGCCCATTGAGGTCGATTGTCACTTTGTGTTGTTTGAAAATTTTCAAAGTCTATCTTCCGAGTTTGGAGTCGAATCTCATCAATTCTTATATATTTGAGTGAGTTTGCAACTAACTTTGTCAGCAATCCTCGATTTACATCCATTGAAGCCCATTGAGGTCGATAGTCACTTTGTGTTGTTTGAAAATTTTTAAAGTCTATTTTCCGAATTAGAAGTCGAATCTCATCAATTCTTATATATTTGAGTAAGTTTGCAACTAACTTTGTCAGATATCGTCGATTTACATTTATTGAAGCCCATTGAGGTCGATTGTCTCTTTGTGTTGTTTAGAAATTTTCAAAGTCTATCTTCCGAATTAGAAGTCGAATCTAATCAATTCTTATATATTTGAGTGAGTTCGCAACTAACTTTGTCAGATATCGTCGATTTACATCTATTGAAGCCCATTGAGGTCGATTGTCACTTTGTGTTGTTTGAAAATTTTCAAAGTCTATTTTCAGAATTTGAAGTGGAATCTCATCAATTCTTATATATTTGAGTGAAGTTGCAACTAACTTTGTCAGCAATCGTCGATTTACATCAATTGAAGCCCATTGAGGTCGATTGTCACTTTGTGTTGTTTGAAAATTTTCAAAGTCTATCTTCCGAGTTTGAAGTCGAATCTCATCAATTCTTATATATTTGAGTCAGTTTGCAACTAACTTTGTCAGATATCGTCGATTTACATCTATTGAAGCCCATTGAGGTCGATTGTCACTTTGTGTTGATAAAAATTTTCAAAGTCTATCTTCCGAATTTGGAGTCGAATCTCATCAATTCTTATATATTTGAGTAAATTTGCAACTAACTTTTTCAGCAATCTTCGATTCACTTCCATTGAAGCCCATTGAGGTCGATTGTCCCTTAGTGTTGTTTAAAAATTTTCAAAGTCTATCTTCCGAACTTGAAGTCGAATCTCATCAATTCTTATATATTTGAGTAAGTTTGCAACTCACTTTGTCAGATATCGTCGATTTACATTCATTGAAGACCATTGAGGTCGATTGTCACTTTGTGTTGTTTGAAAATTTTCAAAGTCTATCTTCCGAATTTGAAGTCGAATATCATCAATTCTTATATATTTGAGTAATTTTGCAACTAAATTTTTCAGCAATCTTCGATTCTTTTCCATTGAAGCCCATTGAGGTCGATTGTCACTTTGTGTTGTTCAAAAATTTTCAAAGTCTATCTTCCGAATTTGAAGTCGAATATCATCAATTCTTATATATTTGAGTAATTTTGCAACCAACTTTTTCAGCAATCTTCGATTCTTTTCCATTGAAGCCCATTGAGGTCGATTGTCACTTTGTGTTGTTTAAAAATTTTCAAAGTCTATCTTCCGAATTTGAAGTCGAATCTCATCAATTCTCATATATTTGAGTAAGTTTGCAACTAACTTTGTCAGATATTGTCTATTTACTTTTATTGAAGCCCATTGAGGTCGATTGTCTCTCTGTGTTGTTTAGAAATTTTCAAAGTCTATCTTCCGAATTAGAAGTCGAATCTCATCAATTCTTATATATTTGAGTGAGTTCGCAATTAACTTTGTCAGATATCGTCGATTTACATCTAATGAAGCCCATTGAGGTCGATTGTCACTTTGTGTTGTTTGAAAATTTTCAAAGTCTATTTTCAGAATTTGAAGTGGAATCTCATCAATTCTTATATATTTGAGTGAAGTTGCAACTAACTTTGTCAGATATCGTCGATTTACATCTAATGAAGCCCATTGAGGTCGATTGTCACTTTGTGTTGTTTGAAAATTTTCAAAGTCTATCTTCCGAGTTTGAAGTCGAATCTCATCAATTCTTATATATTTGAGTGAGTTTGCAACTAACTTTGTCAGCAATCCTCGATTTACATCCATTGAAGCCCATTGAGGTCGATAGTCACTTTGTGTTGTTTGAAAATTTTTAAAGTCTATTTTCCGAATTAGAAGTCGAATCTCATCAATTCTTATATATTTGAGTGAGTTTGCAACTAACTTTGTCAGCAATCCTCGATTTACATCCATTGAAGCCCATTGAGGTCGATAGTCACTTTGTGTTGTTTGAAAATTTTTAAAGTCTATTTTCCGAATTAGAAGTTGAATCTCATCAATTCTTATATATTTGAGTGAGGTTGCAACTAACTTTGTCAGCAATCGTCCATTTACTTCCATTGAAGCCCATTGAGGTCGATTGTCACTTTGTATTGATTGAAAATTTTTAAGGTCTATCTTCAGAATTTGAAGTCGAATCTCATCAATTCTTATATATTTGAGTGAGTTCGCAACTAACTTTGTCAGCAATCGTCGATTTACATCCATTGGAGCCCATTGAGGTCGATTGTCACTTTGTGTTGTTTGAAAATTTTCAAAGTCTATTTTCCGAATTAGAAGTCGAATCTCATCAATTCTTATATATCTGAGTAAGTTTGCAACTAACTTTGTCAGATATCGTCGATTTACATTTATTGAAAACCATTGAGGTCGATTGTCACTTTGTGTTGTTTGAAAATTTTCAAAGTCTATTTTCCGAATTAGAAGTCGAATCTCATCAATTCTTATATATTTGAGTAAGTTTGCAACTAACTTTGTCAGATATCGTCGATTTACATTTATTGAAAACCATTGAGATCGATTGTCACTTGGTGTTGTTTGAAAATTTTCAAAGTCTATCTTTTGAATTAGAAGTCGAATCTCATCAATTCTTATATATTTGAGTGAAGTTGCAACTAAATTTGTCAGCAATCGTCCATTTACTTCCATTGAAGCCCATTGAGGTCGATTGTCACTTTGTATTGATTGAAAATTTTCAAGGTCTATCTTCAGAATTTGAAGTCGAATCTCATCAATTCTTATATATTTGAGTGAGTTCGCAACTAACTTTGTCAGATATCGTCGATTCACATCAAATGAAGCCCATTGAGGTCGATTGTCACTTTGTGTTGTTTGAAAATTTTCAAAGTCTATCTTCCGAATTAGAAGTCGAATCTCATCAATACTTATATATTTGAGTAAGTTTGCAACTAACTTTGTCAGATATCGTCGATTTACATTTATTGAAGCCCATTGAGGTCGATTGTCTCTTTGTGTTGTTTAGAAATTTTCAAAGTCTATCTTCCGAATTAGAAGTCGAATCTGATCAATTCTTATATATTTGAGTGAGTTCGCAACTAACTTTGTCAGATATCGTCGATTTACATCTATTGAAGCCCATTGAGGTCGATTGTCACTTTGTGTTGTTTGAAAATTTTCAAAGTCTATTTTCAGAATTTGAAGTGGAATCTCATCAATTCTTATATATTTGAGTGAAGTTGCAACTAACTTTGTCAGCAATCGTCGATTTACATCAATTGAAGCCCATTGAGGTCGATTGTCACTTTGTGTTGTTTGAAAATTTTCAAAGTCTATCTTCCGAGTTTGAAGTCGAATCTCATCAATTCTTATATATTTGAGTGAGTTTGCAACTAACTTTGTCAGCAATCCTCGATTTACATCCATTGAAGCCCATTGAGGTCGATAGTCACTTTGTGTTGTTTGAAAATTCTTAAAGTCTATTTTCCGAATTAGAAGTCGAATCTCATCAATTCTTATATATTTGAGTAAGTTTGCAACTAACTTTGTCAGATATCGTCGATTTACATTTATTGAAGCCCATTGAGGTCGATTGTCTCTTTGTGTTGTTTAGAAATTTTCAAAGTCTATCTTCCGAATTAGAAGTCGAATCTGATCAATTCTTATATATTTGAGTGAGTTCGCAACTAGCTTTGTCAGATATCGTCGATTTACATATATTGAAGCCCATTGAGGTCGATTGTCACTTTGTGTTGTTTGAAAATTTTCAAAGTCTATTTTCAGAATTTGAAGTGGAATCTCATCAATACTTATATATTTGAGTGAAGTTGCAACTAACTTTGTCAGCAATCGTCGATTTACATCAATTGAAGCCCATTGAGGTCGATTGTCACTTTGTGTTGTTTGAAAATTTTCAAAGTCTATCTTCCGAGTTTGAAGTCGAATCTCATCAATTCTTATATATTTGAGTCAGTTTGCAACTAACTTTGTCAGATATCGTCGATTTACATTTATTGAAGCCCATTGAGGTCGATTGTCACTTTGTGTTGATAAAAATTTTCAAAGTCTATCTTCCGAATTTGGAGTCGAATCTCATCAATTCTTATATATTTGAATAAATTTGCAACTAACTTTTTCAGCAATCTTCGATTCACTTCCATTGAAGCCCATTGAGGTCGATTGTCCCTTAGTGTTGTTTAAAAATTTTCAAAGTCTATCTTCCGAACTTGAAGTCGAATCTCATCAATTCTTATATATTTGAGTAAGTTTGCAACTCACTTTGTCAGATATCGTCGATTTACATTCATTGAAGACCATTGAGGTCGATTGTCACTTTGTGTTGTTTGAAAATTTTCAAAGTCTATCTTCCGAATTTGAAGTCGAGTATGATCAATTCTTATATATTTGAGTAATTTTGCAACTAACTTTTTCAGCAATCTTCGATTCTTTTCCATTGAAGCCCATTGAGGTCGATTGTCACTTTGTGTTGTTCAAAAATTTTCAAAGTCTATCTTCCGAATTTGAAGTCGAATATCATCAATTCTTATATATTTGAGTAATTTTGCAACTAACTTTTTCAGCAATCTTCGATTCTTTTCCATTGAAGCCCATTGAGGTCGATTGTCACTTTGTGTTGTTTAAAAATTTTCAAAGTCTATCTTCCGAATTTGAAGTCGAATCTCATCAATTCTCATATATTTGAGTAAGTTTGCAACTAACTTTGTCAGATATCGTCTATTTACTTTTATTGAAGCCCATTGAGGTCGATTGTCTCTCTGTGTTGTTTAGAAATTTTCAAAGTCTATCTTCCGAATTAGAAGTCGAATCTGATCAATTCTTATATATTTGAGTGAGTTCGCAACTAACTTTGTCAGATATCGTCGATTTACATCCATTGAAGCCCATTGAGGTCGATTGTCACTTTGTGTTGTTTGAAAATTTTCAAAGTCAATTTTCAGAATTTGAAGTGGAATCTCATCAATTCTTATATATTTGAGGGAAGTTGCAACTAACTTTGTCAGCAATCGTCGATTTACATCAATTGAAGCCCATTGAGGTCGATTGTCACTTTGTGTTGTTTGAAAATTTTCAAAGTCTATCTTCCGAGTTTGAAGTCAAATCTCATCAATTCTTATATATTTGAGTGAGTTTGCAACTAACTTTGTCAGCAATCCTCGATTTACATCCATTGAAGCCCATTGAGGTCGATAGTCACTTTGTGTTGTTTGAAAATTTTTAAAGTCTATTTTCCGAATTAGAAGTCGAATCTCATCAATTCTTATATATTTGAGTAAGTTTGCAACTAACTTTGTCAGATATCGTCGATTTACATTTATTGAAGCCCATTGAGGTCGATTGTCTCTTTGTGTTGTTTAGAAAGTTTCAAAGTCTATCTTCCGAATTAGAAGTCGAATCTGATCAATTCTTATATATTTGAGTGAGTTCGCAACTAACTTTGTCAGATATCGTCGATTTACATCTATTGAAGCCCATTGAGGTCGATTGTCACTTTGTGTTGTTTGAAAATTTTCAAAGTCTATTTTCAGAATTTGAAGTGGAATCTCATCAATTCTTATATATTTGAGTGAAGTTGCAACTAACTTTGTCAGCAATCGTCGATTTACATCAATTGAAGCCCATTGAGGTCGATTGTCACTTTGTGTTGTTTGAAAATTTTCAAAGTCTATCTTCCGAGTTTGAAGTCGAATCTCATCAATTCTTATATATTTGAGTGAGTTTGCAACTAACTTTGTCAGCAATCCTCGATTTACATCCATTGAAGCCCATTGAGGTCGATAGTCACTTTGTGTTGTTTGAAAATTTTTAAAGTCTATTTTCCGAATTAGAAGTCGAATCTCATCAATTCTTATATATTTGAGTAAGTTTGCAACTAACTTTGTCAGATATCGTCGATTTACATTTATTGAAGCCCATTGAGGTCGATTGTCTCTTTGTGTTGTTTAGAAAGTTTCAAAGTCTATCTTCCGAATTAGAAGTCGAATCTGATCAATTCTTATATATTTGAGTGAGTTCGCAACTAACTTTGTCAGATATCGTCGATTTACATCTATTGAAGCCCATTGAGGTCGATTGTCACTTTGTGTTGTTTGAAAATTTTCAAAGTCTATTTTCAGAATTTGAAGTGGAATCTCATCAATTCTTATATATTTGAGTGAAGTTGCAACTAACTTTGTCAGCAATCGTCGATTTACATCAATTGAAGACCATTGAGGTCGATTGTCACTTTGTGTTGTTTGAAAATTTTCAAAGTCTATCTTCCGAGTTTGAAGTCAAATCTCATCAATTCTTATATATTTGAGTGAGTTTGCAACTAACTTTGTCAGCAATCCTCGATTTACATCCATTGAAGCCCATTGAGGTCGATAGTCACTTTGTGTTGTTTGAAAATTTTTAAAGTCTATTTTCCGAATTAGAAGTCGAATCTCATCAATTCTTATATATTTGAGTGAGTTCGCAACTAACTTTGTCAGATATCGTCGATTTACATCCATTGAAGCCCATTGAGGTCGATTGTCACTTTGTGTTGTTTGAAAATTTTCAAAGTCAATTTTCAGAATTTGAAGTGGAATCTCATCAATTCTTATATATTTGAGTGAAGTTGCAACTAACTTTGTCAGCAATTGTCGATTTACATCAATTGAAGCCCATTGAGGTCGATTGTCACTTTGTGTTGTTTGAAAATTTTCAAAGTCTATCTTCCGAGTTTGAAGTCAAATCTCATCAATTCTTATATATTTGAGTGAGTTTGCAACTAACTTTGTCAGCAATCCTCGATTTACATCCATTGAAGCCCATTGAGGTCGATAGTCACTTTGTGTTGTTTGAAAATTTTTAAAGTCTATTTTCCGAATTAGAAGTCGAATCTCATCAATTCTTATATATTTGAGTAAGTTTGCAACTAACTTTGTCAGATATCGTCGATTTACATTTATTGAAGCCCATTGAGGTCGATTGTCTCTTTGTGTTGTTTAGAAAGTTTCAAAGTCTATCTTCCGAATTAGAAGTCGAATCTGATCAATTCTTATATATTTGAGTGAGTTCGCAACTAACTTTGTCAGATATCGTCGATTTACATCTATTGAAGCCCATTGAGGTCGATTGTCACTTTGTGTTGTTTGAAAATTTTCAAAGTCTATTTTCAGAATTTGAAGTGGAATCTCATCAATTCTTATATATTTGAGTGAAGTTGCAACTAACTTTGTCAGCAATCGTCGATTTACATCAATTGAAGCCCATTGAGGTCGATTGTCACTTTGTGTTGTTTGAAAATTTTCAAAGTCTATCTTCCGAGTTTGAAGTCGAATCTCATCAATTCTTATATATTTGAGTGAGTTTGCAACTAACTTTGTCAGCAATCCTCGATTTACATCCATTGAAGCCCATTGAGGTCGATAGTCACTTTGTGTTGTTTGAAAATTTTTAAAGTCTATTTTCCGAATTAGAAGTCGAATCTCATCAATTCTTATATATTTGAGTAAGTTTGCAACTAACTTTGTCAGATATCGTCGATTTACATTTATTGAAGCCCATTGAGGTCGATTGTCTCTTTGTGTTGTTTAGAAAGTTTCAAAGTCTATCTTCCGAATTAGAAGTCGAATCTGATCAATTCTTATATATTTGAGTGAGTTCGCAACTAACTTTGTCAGATATCGTCGATTTACATCTATTGAAGCCCATTGAGGTCGATTGTCACTTTGTGTTGTTTGAAAATTTTCCAAGTCTATTTTCAGAATTTGAAGTGGAATCTCATCAATTCTTATATATTTGAGTGAAGTTGCAACTAACTTTGTCAGCAATCGTCGATTTACATCAATTGAAGACCATTGAGGTCGATTGTCACTTTGTGTTGTTTGAAAATTTTCAAAGTCTATCTTCCGAATTTGAAGTCGAATATCATCAATTCTTATATATTTGAGTAATTTTGCAACTAACTTTTTCAGCAATCTTCGATTCTTTTCCATTGAAGCCCATTGAGGTCGATTGTCACTTTGTGTTGTTCAAAAATTTTCAAAGTCTATCTTCCGAATTTGAAGTCGAATATCATCAATTCTTATATATTTGAGTAATTTTGCAACTAACTTTTTCAGCAATCTTCGATTCTTTTCCATTGAAGCCCATTGAGGTCGATTGTCACTTTGTGTTGTTTAAAAATTTTCAAAGTCTATCTTCCGAATTTGAAGTCGAATCTCATCAATTCTCATATATTTGAGTAAGTTTGCAACTAACTTTGTCAGATATCGTCTATTTACTTTTATTGAAGCCCATTGAGGTCGATTGTCTCTCTGTGTTGTTTAGAAATTTTCAAAGTCTATCTTCCGAATTAGAAGTCGAATCTCATCAATTCTTATATATTTGAGTGAGTTCGCAACTAACTTTGTCAGATATCGTCGATTTACATCTATTGAAGCCCATTGAGGTCGATTGTCACTTTGTGTTGTTTGAAAATTTTCAAAGTCTATTTTCAGAATTTGAAGTGGAATCTCATCAATTCTTATATATTTGAGTGAAGTTGCAACTAACTTTGTCAGCAATCGTCGATTTACATCAATTGAAGCCCATTGAGGTCGATTGTCACTTTGTGTTGTTTGAAAATTTTCAAAGTCTATCTTCCGAGTTTGAAGTCGAATCTCATCAATTCTTATATATTTGAGTGAGTTTGCAACTAACTTTGTCAGCAATCCTCGATTTACATCCATTGAAGCCCATTGAGGTCGATAGTCACTTTGTGTTGTTTGAAAATTTTTAAAGTCTATTTTCCGAATTAGAAGTTGAATCTCATCAATTCTTATATATTTGAGTGAGGTTGCAACTAACTTTGTCAGCAATCGTCCATTTACTTCCATTGAAGCCCATTGAGGTCGATTGTCACTTTGTATTGATTGAAAATTTTTAAGGTCTATCTTCAGAATTTGAAGTCGAATCTCATCAATTCTTATATATTTGAGTGAGTTCGCAACTAACTTTGTCAGCAATCGTCGATTTACATCCATTGAAGCCCATTGAGGTCGATTGTCACTTTGTGTTGTTTGAAAATTTTTAAAGTCTATTTTCAGAATTTGAAGTGGAATCTCATCAATTCTTATATATTTGAGTGAAGTTGCAACTAACTTTGTCAGCAATCGTCGATTTACATCAATTGAAGCCCATTGAGGTCGATTGTCACTTTGTGTTGTTCGAAAATTTTCAAAGTCTATCTTCCGAGTTTGAAGTCGAATCTCATCAATTCTTATATATTTGAGTGAGTTTGCAACTAACTTTGTCAGCAATCCTCGATTTACATCCATTGAAGCCCATTGAGGTCGATTGTCACTTTGTGTTGTTTGAAAATTTTTAAAGTCTATTTTCCGAATTAGAAGTCGAATCTCATCAATTCTTATATATTTGAGTAAGTTTGCAACTAACTTTGTCAGATATCGTCGATTTACATTTATTGAAAACCATTGAGATCGATTGTCACTTGGTGTTGTTTGAAAATTTTCAAAGTCTATCTTCCGAATTAGAAGTCGAATCTCATCAATTCTTATATATTTGAGTGAAGTTGCAACTAACTTTGTCAGCAATCGTCCATTTACTTCCATTGAAGCCCATTGAGGTCGATTGTCACTTTGTATTGATTGAAAATTTTCAAGGTCTATCTCCAGAATTTGAAGTCGAATCTCATCAATTCTTATATATTTGAGTGAGTTCGCAACTAACTTTGTCAGATATCGTCGATTCACATCAAATGAAGCCCATTGAGGTCGATTGTCACTTTGTGTTGTTTGAAAATTTTCAAAGTCTATCTTCCGAATTTGAAGTCGAATCTCATCAATTCTTATATATTTGAGTAAGTTTGCAACTAACTTTGTCAGATATCGTCGATTTACATTTATTGAAAACCATTGAGGTCGATTGTCACTTGGTGTTGTTTGAAAATTTTCAAGGTCTATCTTCAGAATTTGAAGTCGAATCTCATCAATTCTTATATATTTGAGTGAGTTCGCAACTAACTTTGTCAGATATCGTCGATTCACATCAAATGAAGCCCATTGAGGTCGATTGTCACTTTGTGTTGTTTGAAAATTTTCAAAATCTATCTTCCGAATTAGAAGTCGAATCTCATCAATTCTTATATATTTGAGTGAGTTCGCAACTAACTTTGTCAGCAATCGTCGATTTACATCAATTGAAGCCCATTGAGGTCGATTGTCACTTTGTGTTGTTTGAAAATTTTCAAAGTCTATCTTCCGAGTTTGAAGTCGAATCTCATCAATTCTTATATATTTGAGTGAGTTTGCAACTAACTTTGTCAGCAATCCTCGATTTACATCCATTGAAGCCCATTGAGGTCGATAGTCACTTTGTGTTGTTTGAAAATTTTTAAAGTCTATTTTCCGAATTAGAAGTTGAATCTCATCAATTCTTATATATTTGAGTGAGTTTGCAACTAACTTTGTCAGCAATCCTCGATTTACATCCATTGAAGCCCATTGAGGTCGATTGTCACTTTGTGTTGTTTGAAAATTTTTAAAGTCTATTTTCCGAATTAGAAGTCGAATCTCATCAATTCTTATATATTTGAGTAAGTTTGCAACTATATTTGTCAGATATCGTCGATTTACATTTATTGAAAACCATTGAGATCGATTGTCACTTGGTGTTGTTTGAAAATTTTCAAAGTCTATCTTCCGAATTAGAAGTCGAATCTCATCAATTCTTATATATTTGAGTGAAGTTGCAACTAACTTTGTCAGCAATCGTCCATTTACTTCCATTGAAGCCCATTGAGGTCGATTGTCACTTTGTATTGATTGAAAATTTTCAAGGTCTATCTCCAGAATTTGAAGTCGAATCTCATCAATTCTTATATATTTGAGTGAGTTCGCAACTAACTTTGTCAGATATCGTCGATTCACATCAAATGAAGCCCATTGAGGTCGATTGTCACTTTGTGTTGTTTGAAAATTTTCAAAGTCTATCTTCCGAATTTGAAGTCGAATCTCATCAATTCTTATATATTTGAGTAAGTTTGCAACTAACTTTGTCAGATATCGTCGATTTACATTTATTGAAAACCATTGAGGTCGATTGTCACTTGGTGTTGTTTGAAAATTTTCAAGGTCTATCTTCAGAATTTGAAGTCGAATCTCATCAATTCTTATATATTTGAGTGAGTTCGCAACTAACTTTGTCAGATATCGTCGATTCACATCAAATGAAGCCCATTGAGGTCGATTGTCACTTTGTGTTGTTTGAAACTTTTCAAAGTCTATCTTCCGAGTTTGAAGTCGAATCTCATCAATTCTTATATATTTGAGTGAGTTTGCAACTAACTTTGTCAGCAATCCTCGATTTACATCCATTGAAGCCCATTGAGGTCGATTGTCACTTTGTGTTGTTTGAAAATTTTTAAAGTCTATTTTCCGAATTAGAAGTCGAATCTCATCAATTCTTATATATTTGAATAAGTTTGCAACTAACTTGGTCAGATATCGTCGATTTACATTTATTGAAAACCATTGAGGTCGATTGTCACTTGGTGTTGTTTGAAAATTTTCAAAGTCTATCTTCCGAATTAGAAGTCGAATCTCATCAATTCTTATATATTTGAGTGAAGTTGCAACTAACTTTGTCAGCAATCGTCCATTTACTTCCATTGAAGCCCATTGAGGTCGATTGTCACTTTGTATTGATTGAAAATTTTCAAGGTCTATCTTCAGAATTTGAAGTCGAATCTCATCATTTCTTATATATTTGAGTGAGTTCGCAACTAACTTTGTCAGATATCGTCGATTTACATTTATTGAAAACCATTGAGGTCGATTGTCACTTGGTGTTGTTTGAAAATTTTCAAGGTCTATCTTCAGAATTTGAAGTCGAATCTCATCAATTCTTATATATTTGAGTGAGTTCGCAACTAACTTTGTCAGATATCGTCGATTCACATCAAATGAAGCCCATTGAGGTCGATTGTCACTTTGTGTTGTTTGAAACTTTTCAAAGTCTATCTTCCGAGTTTGAAGTCGAATCTCATCAATTCTTATATATTTGAGTGAGTTTGCAACTAACTTTGTCAGCAATCCTCGATTTACATCCATTGAAGCCCATTGAGGTCGATTGTCACTTTGTGTTGTTTGAAAATTTTCAAAGTCTATCTTCCGAATTTGAAGTCGAATCTCATCAATTCTTATATATTTGAGTAAGTTTGCAACTAAATTTGTCAGATATCGTCGATTTACATTTATTGAAAACCATTGAGGTCGATTGTCACTTGGTGTTGTTTGAAAATTTTCAAAGTCTATCTTCCGAATTAGAAGTCGAATATCATCAATTCTTATATATTTGAGTAAAGTTTCAACTAACTTTGTCAGCAATCTTCGATTCACATCCATTGAAGCCCATTGAGCTCGATTGTCACTTAGGGTTGTTCAAAAATTTCCAAAGTCTATCTTCCGAATTTGAAGTCGAATCTCGTTAATTCTTATATATTTGAGTAAATTTGCAACTATCTTTTTCAGCAATCTTCGATTCACTTCCATTGAAGCCCATTGAGGTCGATTGTCCCTTTGTGTTGTTTAAAAATTTTCAAAGTCTATCTTCCGAATTTGAAGTCGAATCTCATTAATTCTTATATATTTGAGTGAGTTCGCAACTAACTTTGTCAGATATCGTCGATTTACATCTATTGAAGCCCATTGAGGTCGATTGTCACTTTGTGTTGTTTGAAAATTTTCAAAGTCTATTTTCAGAATTTGAAGTCGAGTCTCATCAATTCTTATATATTTGAGTGAAGTTGCAACTAACTTTGTCAGCAATCGTCGATTTACATCAATTGAAGCCCATTGAGGTCGATTGTCACTTTGTGTTGTTTGAAAATTTTCAAAGTCTATCTTCCGAGTTTGAAGTCGAATCTCATCAATTCTTATATATTTGAGTGAGTTTGCAACTAACTTTGTCAGCAATCCTCGATTTACATCCATTGAAGCCCATTGAGGTCGATAGTCACTTTGTGTTGTTTGAAAATTTTTAAAGTCTATTTTCCGAATTAGAAGTTGAATCTCATCAATTCTTATATATTTGAGTGAGGTTGCAACTAACTTTGTCAGCAATCGTCCATTTACTTCCATTGAAGCCCATTGAGGTCGATTGTCACTTTGTATTGATTGAAAATTTTTAAGGTCTATCTTCAGAATTTGAAGTCGAATTTCATCAATTCTTATATATTTGAGTGAGTTCGCAACTAACTTTGTCAGCAATCGTCGATTTACATCAATTGAAGCCCATTGAGGTCTATTGTCACTTTGTGTTGTTTGAAACTTTTCAAAGTCTATCTTCCGAGTTTGAAGTCGAATCTCATCAATTCTTATATATTTGAGTGAGTTTGCAACTAACTTTGTCAGCAATCCTCGATTTACATCCATTGAAGCCCATTGAGGTCGATTGTCACTTTGTGTTGTTTGAAAATTTTTAAAGTCTATTTTCCGAATTAGAAGTTGAATCTCATCAATTCTTATATATTTGAATAAGTTTGCAACTAACTTTGTCAGATATCGTCGATTTACATTTATTGAAAACCATTGAGGTCGATTGTCACTTGGTGTTGTTTGAAAATTTTCAAAGTCTATCTTCCGAATTAGAAGTCGAATCTCATCAATTCTTATATATTTGAGTGAAGTTGCAACTAACTTTGTCAGCAATCGTCCATTTACTTCCATTGAAGCCCATTGAGGTCGATTGTCACTTTGTATTGATTGAAAATTTTCAAGGTCTATCTTCAGAATTTGAAGTCGAATCTCATCATTTCTTATATATTTGAGTGAGTTCGCAACTAACTTTGTCAGATATCGTCGATTCACATCAAATGAAGCCCATTGAGGTCGATTGTCACTTTGTGTTGTTTGAAAATTTTCAAAGTCTATCTTCCGAATTTGAAGTCGAATCTCATCAATTCTTATATATTTGAGTAAGTTTGCAACTAAATTTGTCAGATATCGTCGATTTACATTTATTGAAAACCATTGAGGTCGATTGTCACTTGGTGTTGTTTGAAAATTTTCAAAGTCTATCTTCCGAATTAGAAGTCGAATATCATCAATTCTTATATATTTGAGTAAAGTTTCAACTAACTTTGTCAGCAATCTTCGATTCACATCCATTGAAGCCCATTGAGCTCGATTGTCACTTAGTGTTGTTCAAAAATTTCCAAAGTCTATCTTCCGAATTTGAAGTCGAATCTCGTTAATTCTTATATATTTGAGTAAATTTGCAACTATCTTTTTCAGCAATCTTCGATTCACTTCCATTGAAGCCCATTGAGGTCGATTGTCCCTTTGTGTTGTTTAAAAATTTTCAAAGTCTATCTTCCGAATTTGAAGTCGAATCTCATTAATTCTTATATATTTGAGTGAGTTCGCAACTAACTTTGTCAGATATCGTCGATTTACATCTATTGAAGCCCATTGAGGTCGATTGTCACTTTGTGTTGTTTGAAAATTTTCAAAGTCTATTTTCAGAATTTGAAGTGGAATCTCATCAATTCTTATATATTTGAGTGAAGTTGCAACTAACTTTGTCAGCAATCGTCGATTTACATCAATTGAAGCCCATTGAGGTCGATTGTCACTTTGTGTTGTTTGAAAATTTTCAAAGTCTATCTTCCGAGTTTGAAGTCGAGTCTCATCAATTCTTATATATTTGAGTGAAGTTGCAACTAACTTTGTCAGCAATCGTCGATTTACATCAATTGAAGCCCATTGAGGTCGATTGTCACTTTGTGTTGTTTGAAAATTTTCAAAGTCTATCTTCCGAGTTTGAAGTCGAATCTCATCAATTCTTATATATTTGAGTGAGTTTGCAACTAACTTTGTCAGCAATCCTCGATTTACATCCATTGAAGCCCATTGAGGTCGATAGTCACTTTGTGTTGTTTGAAAATTTTTAAAGTCTATTTTCCGAATTTGAAGTTGAATCTCATCAATTCTTATATATTTGAGTGAGGTTGCAACTAACTTTGTCAGCAATCAACCATTTACTTCCATTGAAGCCCATTGAGGTCGATTGTCACTTAGTGTTGTTCAAAAATTTCCAAAGTCTATCTTCCGAATTTGAAGTCGAATCTCGTTAATTCTTATATATTTGAGTAAATTTGCAACTATCTTTTTCAGCAATCTTCGATTCACTTCCATTGAAGCCCATTGAGGTCGATTGTCCCTTTGTGTTGTTTAAAAATTTTCAAAGTCTATCTTCCGAATTTGAAGTCGAATCTCATTAATTCTTATATATTTGAGTGAGTTCGCAACTAACTTTGTCAGATATCGTCGATTTACATCTATTGAAGCCCATTGAGGTCGATTGTCACTTTGTGTTGTTTGAAAATTTTCAAAGTCTATTTTCAGAATTTGAAGTGGAATCTCATCAATTCTTATATATTTGAGTGAAGTTGCAACTAACTTTGTCAGCAATCGTCGATTTACATCAATTGAAGCCCATTGAGGTCGATTGTCACTTTGTGTTGTTTGAAAATTTTCAAAGTCTATCTTCCGAGTTTGAAGTCGAGTCTCATCAATTCTTATATATTTGAGTGAAGTTGCAACTAACTTTGTCAGCAATCGTCGATTTACATCAATTGAAGCCCATTGAGGTCGATTGTCACTTTGTGTTGTTTGAAAATTTTCAAAGTCTATCTTCCAAATTTGAAGTCGAATCTCATCAATTCTTATATATTTGAGTGAGTTTGCAACTAACTTTGTCAGCAATCCTCGATTTACATCCATTGAAGCCCATTGAGGTCGATAGTCACTTTGTGTTGTTTGAAAATTTTTAAAGTCTATTTTCCGAATTAGAAGTTGAATCTCATCAATTCTTATATATTTGAGTGAGGTTGCAACTAACTTTGTCAGCAATCGTCCATTTACTTCCATTGAAGCCCATTGAGGTCGATTGTCACTTTGTATTGATTGAAAATTTTTAAGGTCTATCTTCAGAATTTGAAGTCGAATTTCATCAATTCTTATATATTTGAGTGAGTTCGCAACTAACTTTGTCAGCAATCGTCGATTTACATCAATTGAAGCCCATTGAGGTCGATTGTCACTTTGTGTTGTTTGAAACTTTTCAAAGTCTATCTTCCGAGTTTGAAGTCGAATCTCATCAATTCTTATATATTTGAGTGAGTTTGCAACTAACTTTGTCAGCAATCCTCGATTTACATCCATTGAAGCCCATTGAGGTCGATTGTCACTTTGTGTTGTTTGAAAATTTTTAAAGTCTATTTTCCGAATTAGAAGTTGAATCTCATCAATTCTTATATATTTGAATAAGTTTGCAACTAACTTTGTCAGATATCGTCGATTTACATTTATTGAAAACCATTGAGGTCGATTGTCACTTGGTGTTGTTTGAAAATTTTCAAAGTCTATCTTCCGAATTAGAAGTCGAATCTCATCAATTCTTATATATTTGAGTGAAGTTGCAACTAACTTTGTCAGCAATCGTCCATTTACTTCCATTGAAGCCCATTGAGGTCGATTGTCACTTTGTATTGATTGAAAATTTTCAAGGTCTATCTTCAGAATTTGAAGTCGAATCTCATCATTTCTTATATATTTGAGTGAGTTCGCAACTAACTTTGTCAGATATCGTCGATTCACATCAAATGAAGCCCATTGAGGTCGATTGTCACTTTGTGTTGTTTGAAAATTTTCAAAGTCTATCTTCCGAATTTGAAGTCGAATCTCATCAATTCTTATATATTTGAGTAAGTTTGCAACTAAATTTGTCAGATATCGTCGATTTACATTTATTGAAAACCATTGAGGTCGATTGTCACTTGGTGTTGTTTGAAAATTTTCAAAGTCTATCTTCCGAATTAGAAGTCGAATATCATCAATTCTTATATATTTGAGTAAAGTTTCAACTAACTTTGTCAGCAATCTTCGATTCACATCCATTGAAGCCCATTGAGCTCGATTGTCACTTAGTGTTGTTCAAAAATTTCCAAAGTCTATCTTCCGAATTTGAAGTCGAATCTCGTTAATTCTTATATATTTGAGTAAATTTGCAACTATCTTTTTCAGCAATCTTCGATTCACTTCCATTGAAGCCCATTGAGGTCGATTGTCCCTTTGTGTTGATTAAAAATTTTCAAAGTCTATCTTCCGAATTTGAAGTCGAATCTCATTAATTCTTATATATTTGAGTGAGTTCGCAACTAACTTTGTCAGATATCGTCGATTTACATCTATTGAAGCCCATTGAGGTCGATTGTCACTTTGTGTTGTTTGAAAATTTTCAAAGTCTATTTTCAGAATTTGAAGTGGAATCTCATCAATTCTTATATATTTGAGTGAAGTTGCAACTAACTTTGTCAGCAATCGTCGATTTACATCAATTGAAGCCCATTGAGGTCGATTGTCACTTTGTGTTGTTTGAAAATTTTCAAAGTCTATCTTCCGAGTTTGAAGTCGAGTCTCATCAATTCTTATATATTTGAGTGAAGTTGCAACTAACTTTGTCAGCAATCGTCGATTTACATCAATTGAAGCCCATTGAGGTCGATTGTCACTTTGTGTTGTTTGAAAATTTTCAAAGTCTATCTTCCGAGTTTGAAGTCGAATCTCATCAATTCTTATATATTTGAGTGAGTTTGCAACTAACTTTGTCAGCAATCCTCGATTTACATCCATTGAAGCCCATTGAGGTCGATAGTCACTTTGTGTTGTTTGAAAATTTTTAAAGTCTATTTTCCGAATTTGAAGTTGAATCTCATCAATTCTTATATATTTGAGTGAGGTTGCAACTAACTTTGTCAGCAATCAACCATTTACTTCCATTGAAGCCCATTGAGGTCGATTGTCACTTTGTATTGATTGAAAATTTTCAAGGTCTATCTTCAGAATTTGAAGTCGAATCTCATCAATTCTTATATATTTGAGTAAAGTTTCAACTAACTTTGTCAGCAATCTTCGATTCACATCCATTGAAGCCCATTGAGCTCGATTGTCACTTAGTGTTGTTCAAAAATTTCCAAAGTCTATCTTCCGAATTTGAAGTCGAATCTCGTTAATTCTTATATATTTGAGTAAATTTGCAACTATCTTTTTCAGCAATCTTCGATTCACTTCCATTGAAGCCCATTGAGGTCGATTGTCCCTTTGTGTTGTTTAAAAATTTTCAAAGTCTATCTTCCGAATTTGAAGTCGAATCTCATTAATTCTTATATATTTGAGTGAGTTCGCAACTAACTTTGTCAGATATCGTCGATTTACATCTATTGAAGCCCATTGAGGTCGATTGTCACTTTGTGTTGTTTGAAAATTTTCAAAGTCTATTTTCCGAATTTGAAGTTGATTCTCATCAATTCTTATATATTTGAGTGAGGTTGCAACTAACTTTGTCAGCAATCAACCATTTACTTCCATTGAAGCCCATTGAGGTCGATTGTCACTTTGTATTGATTGAAAATTTTCAAGGTCTATCTTCCGAATTAGAAGTCGAATATCATCAATTCTTATATATTTGAGTAAAGTTTCAACTAACTTTGTCAGCAATCTTCGATTCACATCCATTGAAGCCCATTGAGCTCGATTGTCACTTAGTGTTGTTCAAAAATTTCCAAAGTCTATCTTCCGAATTTGAAGTCGAATCTCGTTAATTCTTATATATTTGAGTAAATTTGCAACTATCTTTTTCAGCAATCTTCGATTCACTTCCATTGAAGCCCATTGAGGTCGATTGTCCCTTTGTGTTGTTTAAAAATTTTCAAAGTCTATCTTCCGAATTTGAAGTCGAATCTCATTAATTCTTATATATTTGAGTGAGTTCGCAACTAACTTTATCAGATATCGTCGATTTACATCTATTGAAGCCCATTGAGGTCGATTGTCACTTTGTGTTGTTTGAAAATTTTCAAAGTCTATTTTCAGAATTTGAAGTGGAATCTCATCAATTCTTATATATTTGAGTGAGTTCGCAACTAACTTTGTCAGCAATCGTCGATTTACATCAATTGAAGCCCATTGAGGTCGATTGTCACTTTGTGTTGTTTGAAAATTTTCAAAGTCTATTTTCAGAATTTGAAGTGGAATCTCATCAATTCTTATATATTTGAGTGAAGTTGCAACTAACTTTGTCAGCAGTCGTCGATTTACATCAATTGAAGCGCATTGAGGTCGATTGTCACTTTGTGTTGTTTGAAAATTTTCAAAGTCTATCTTCCGAGTTTGAAGTCGAATCTCATCAATTCTTATATATTTGAGTGAGTTTGCAACTAACTTTGTCAGCAATCCTCGATTTACATCCATTGAAGCCCATTGAGGTCGATTGTCACTTTGTGTTGTTTGAAAATTTTCAAAGTCTATTTTCAGAATTTGAAGTGGAATCTCATCAATTCTTATATATTTGAGTGGAGTTGCAACTAACTTTGTCAGCAATCGTCGATTTACATCAATTGAAGCCCATTGAGGTCGATTGTCACTTTGTGTTGTTTGAAAATTTTCAAAGTCTATCTTCCGAGTTTGAAGTCGAATCTCATCAATTCTTATATATTTGAGTGAGTTTGCAACTAACTTTGTCAGCAATCCTCGATTTACATCCATTGAAGCCCATTGAGGTCGATAGTCACTTTGTGTTGTTTGGAAATTTTTAAAGTCTATTTTCCGAATTTGAAGTTGTATCTCATCAATTCTTATATATTTGAGTGAGGTTGCAACTAACTTTGTCAGCAATCAACCATTTACTTCCATTGAAGCACATTGGGGTCGATTGTCACTTTGTATTGATTGAAAATTATCAAAGTCTATCTTCCGAGTTTGAAGTCGAATCTCATCAATTCTTATATATTTGAGTGAGTTTGCAACTAACTTTGTCAACAATCCTCGATTTACATCCATTGAAGCCCATTGAGGTCGATAGTCACTTTGTGTTGTTTGAAAATTTTTAAAGTCTATTTTCCGAATTAGAAGTTGAATCTCATCAATTCTTATATATTTGAGTGAGGTTGCAACTAACTTTGTCAGCAATCTTCGATTCACTTCCATTGAAGCCCATTGAGGACGATTGTCCCTTTGTGTTATTTAAGAATTTTCAAAGTCTATCTTCCGAATTAGAAGTCGAATCTCATCAATTCTTATATATTTGAGTGAGTTCGCAACTAACTTTGTCAGCAATCGTCGATTTACATCAATCGAAGCCCATTGAGGTCGATTGTCACTTTGTGTTGTTTGAAAATTTTCAAAGTCTATGTTCCGAATTTGAAGTCGAATCTCATCAATTCTCATATATTTGAGTAAGTTTGCAACTAACTTTGTCAGATATCGTCGATTTACATCCATTGAAGCCCATTGAGCTCGATTGTCACTTAGTGTTGTTCAAAAATTTCCAAAGTCTATCTTCCGAATTTGAAGTCGAATCTCGTCAATTCTTATATATTTGAGTAAATTTGCAACTATCTTTTTCAGCAATCTTCGATTCACTTCCATTGAAGCCCATTGAGGTCGATTGTCCCTTTGTGTTGTTTAAAAATCTTCAAAGTCGATGTTCCGAATTTGAAGTCGAATCTCATCAATTCTCATATATTTGAGTAAGTTTGCAACTAACTTTGTCAGATATCGTCGATTTACATCCATTGAAGCCCATTGAGGTCGATTGTCACTTTGTGTTGTTTGAAAATTTTCAAAGTCTATTTTCAGAATTTGAAGTGGAATCTCATCAATTCTTATATATTTGAGTGAAGTTGCAACTAACTTTGTCAGCAATCGTCGATTTACATCAATTGAAGCCCATTGAGGTCGATTGTCACTTTGTGTTGTTTGAAAATTTTCAAAGTCTATCTTCCGAGTTTGAAGTCGAATCTCATCAATTCTTATATATTTGAGTGAGTTTGCAACTAACTTTGTCAGCAATCCTCGATTTACATCCATTGAAGCCCATTGAGGTCGATTGTCACTTTGTGTTGTTTGAAAATTTTCAAAGTCTATTTTCAGAATTTGAAGTGGAATCTCATCAATTCTTATATATTTGAGTGAAGTTGCAACTAACTTTGTCAGCAATCGTCGATTTACATCAATTGAAGCCCATTGAGGTCGATTGTCACTTTGTGTTGTTTGAAAATTTTCAAAGTCTATCTTCCGAGTTTGAAGTCGAATCTCATCAATTCTTATATATTTGAGTGAGTTTGCAACTAACTTTGTCAGCAATCCTCGATTTACATCCATTGAAGCCCATTGAGGTCGATAGTCACTTTGTGTTGTTTGAAAATTTTTAAAGTCTATTTTCCGAATTTGAAGTTGTATCTCATCAATTCTTATATATTTGAGTGAGGTTGCAACTAACTTTGTCAGCAATCAACCATTTACTTCCATTGAAGCACATTGGGGTCGATTGTCACTTTGTATTGATTGAAAATTATCAAAGTCTATCTTCCGAGTTTGAAGTCGAATCTCATCAATTCTTATATATTTGAGTGAGTTTGCAACTAACTTTGTCAACAATCCTCGATTTACATCCATTGAAGCCCATTGAGGTCGATAGTCACTTTGTGTTGTTTGAAAATTTTTAAAGTCTATTTTCCGAATTAGAAGTTGAATCTCATCAATTCTTATATATTTGAGTGAGGTTGCAACTAACTTTGTCAGCAATCTTCGATTCACTTCCATTGAAGCCCATTGAGGACGATTGTCCCTTTGTGTTATTTAAGAATTTTCAAAGTCTATCTTCCGAATTAGAAGTCGAATCTCATCAATTCTTATATATTTGAGTGAGTTCGCAACTAACTTTGTCAGCAATCGTCGATTTACATCAATTGAAGCCCATTGAGGTCGATTGTCACTTTGTGTTGTTTGAAAATTTTCAAAGTCTATGTTCCGAATTTGAAGTCGAATCTCATCAATTCTCATATATTTGAGTAAGTTTGCAACTAACTTTGTCAGATATCGTCGATTTACATCCATTGAAGCCCATTGAGCTCGATTGTCACTTAGTGTTGTTCAAAAATTTCCAAAGTCTATCTTCCGAATTTGAAGTCGAATCTCGTCAATTCTTATATATTTGAGTAAATTTGCAACTATCTTTTTCAGCAATCTTCGATTCACTTCCATTGAAGCCCATTGAGGTCGATTGTCCCTTTGTGTTGTTTAAAAATCTTCAAAGTCGATGTTCCGAATTTGAAGTCGAATCTCATCAATTCTCATATATTTGAGTAAGTTTGCAACTAACTTTGTCAGATATCGTCGATTTACATCCATTGAAGCCCATTGAGCTCGATTGTCACTTAGTGTTGTTCAAAAATTTCCAAAGTCTATCTTCCGAATTTGAAGTCGAATCTCGTCAATTCTTATATATTTGAGTAAATTTGCAACTATCTTTTTCAGCAATCTTCGATTCACTTCCATTGAAGACCATTGAGGTCGATTGTCACTTGGTGTTGTTTGAAAATTTTCAAAGTCTATCTTCCGAATTAGAAGTAGAATCTCATCAATTCTTATATATTTGAGTGAGTTCGCAACTAAATTTGTCAGCAATCGTCGATTTACATCAATTGAAGCCCATTGAGGTCGATTGTCACTTTGTGTTGTTTGAAAATTTTCAAAGTCTATCTTCCGAATTTTAAGTCGAATCTCATTAATTCTTATATATTTGAGTGAGTTCGCAACTAACTTTGTCAGCAATCCTCGATTTACATCCATTGAAGCCCATTGAGGTCGATTGTCACTTTGTGTTGTTTGAAAATTTTCAAAGTCTATTTTCAGAATTTGAAGTGGAATCTCATCAATTCTTATATATTTGAGTGAAGTTGCAACTAACTTTGTCAGCAATCGTCGATTTACATCAATTGAAGCCCATTGAGGTCGATTGTCACTTTGTGTTGTTTGAAAATTTTCAAGGTCTATCTTCCGAGTTTGAAGTCGAATCTCATCAATTCTTATATATTTGAGTGAGTTTGCAACTAACTTTGTCAGCAATCCTCGATTTACATCCATTGAAGCCCATTGAGGTCGATTGTCACTTTGTGTTGTTTGAAAATTTTCAAAGTCTATTTTCAGAATTTGAAGTGGAATCTCATCAATTCTTATATATTTGAGTGAAGTTGCAACTAACTTTGTCAGCAATCGTCGATTTACATCAATTGAAGCCCATTGAGGTCGATTGTCACTTTGTGTTGTTTGAAAATTTTCAAAGTCTATCTTCCGAGTTTGAAGTCGAATCTCATCAATTCTTATATATTTGAGTGAGTTTGCAACTAACTTTGTCAACAATCCTCGATTTACATCCATTGAAGCCCATTGAGGTCGATAGTCACTTTGTGTTGTTTGAAAATTTTTAAAGTCTATTTTCCGAATTTGAAGTTGAATCTCATCAATTCTTATATATTTGAGTGAGGTTGCAACTAACTTTGTCAGCAATCAACCATTTACTTCCATTGAAGCACATTGGGGTCGATTGTCACTTTGTATTGATTGAAAATTATCAAAGTCTATCTTCCGAGTTTGAAGTCGAATCTCATCAATTCTTATATATTTGAGTGAGTTTGCAACTAACTTTGTCAACAATCCTCGATTTACATCCATTGAAGCCCATTGAGGTCGATAGTCACTTTGTGTTGTTTGAAAATTTTTAAAGTCTATTTTCCGAATTAGAAGTTGAATCTCGTCAATTCTTATATATTTGAGTGAGGTTGCAACTAACTTTGTCAGCAATCGTCCATTTACTTCCATTGAAGCCCATTGAGGTCGATTGTCACTTTGTATTGATTGAAAATTTTCAAGGTCTATCTTCAGAATTTGAAGTCGAATCTCATCAATTCTTATATATTTGAGTGAGTTCGCAACTAACTTTGTCAGCAATCGTCGATATACATCAATTGAAGCCCATTGAGGTCGATTGTCACTTTGTGTTGTTTGAAAATTTTTAAAGTCTATCTTCCGAGTTTGAAGTCAAATCTCATCAATTCTTATATATTTGAGTGAGTTTGCAACTAACTTTGTCAGCAATCCTCGATTTACATCCATTGAAGCCCATTGAGGTCGATTGTTACTTTGTGTTGTTTGAAAATTTTCAAAGTCTATTTTCAGAATTTGAAGTGGAATCTCATCAATTCTTATATATTTGAGTGAAGTTGCAACTAACTTTGTCAGCAATCGTCCATTTACATCAATTAAAGCCCATTGAGGTCGATTGTCACTTTGTGTTGTTTGAAAATTTTCAAAGTCTATCTTCCGAATTTGAAGTCGAATCTCATCAATTCTTATATATTTGAGTAAGTTTGCAACTAACTTTGTCAGATATCGTCGATTTACATTTATTGAAGACCATTGAGGTCGATTGTCACGTGGTGTTGTTTGAAAATTTTCAAAGTCTATCTTCCGAATTAGAAGTCGAATCTCATCAATTCTTATATATTTGAGTGAGTTCGCAACTAACTTTGTCAGCAATCGTCGATTTACATCAATTGAAGCCCATTGAGGTCGATTGTCACTTTGTGTTGTTTGAAAATTTTCAAAGTCTATCTTCCGAATTTGAAGTCGAATCTCATCGATTCTTATATATTTGAGTAAGTTTGCAACTAACTTTGTCAGATATCGTCGATTTACATTTATTGAAGACCATTGAGGTCGATTGTCACTTGGTGTTGTTTGAAAATTTTCAAAGTCTATCTTCCGAATTAGAAGTCGAATCTCATCAATTCTTATATATTTGAGTGGAGTTGCAACTAACTTTGTCAGCAATCGTCCATTTACTTCCATTGAAGCCCATTGAGTTCGATTGTCACTTGTATTGATTGAAAATTTTCAAAGTCTATCTTCCGAATTAGAAGTCGAATATCATCTCATCAATTCTCATATATATGAGTAAAGTTTCAACTAACTTTGTCAGCAATCTTCGATTCACATCCATTGAAGCCCATTGAGCTCGATTGTCACTTAGTGTTGTTCAAAAATTTCCAAAGTCTATCTTCCGAATTTGTAGTCGAATCTCGTCAATTCTTATATATTCGAGTAAATTTGCAACTATCTTTTTCAGCAATCTTCGATTCACTTCCATTGAAGCCCATTGAGGTCGATTGTCCCTTTGTGTTGTTTAAAAATCTTCAAAGTCTATCTTCCGAATTTTGAGTCGAATCTCATCAATTCTTATATATTTGAGTGAGTTCGCAACTAACTTTGTCAGATATCGTCGATTTACATCTATTGAAGCCCATTGAGGTCGATTGTCACTTTGATTTGTTTGAAAATTTTCAAAGTCTATTTTCAGAATTTGAAGTGGAATCTCATCAATTCTTATATATTTGAGTGAGGTTGCAACTAACTTTGTCAGCAATCGTCCATTTACTTCCATTGAAGCCCATTGAGGTCGATTGTCACTTTGTATTGATCGAAAATTTTCAAGGTCTATCTTCAGAAATTGAAGTCGAATCTCATCAATTCTTATATATTTGAGTGAGTTCGCAACTAACTTTGTCAGCAATCGTCGATTTACATCAATTGAAGCCCATTGAGGTCGATTGTCACTTTGTGTTGTTTGAAAATTTTTAAAGTCTATTTTCCGAATTAGAAGTTGAATCTCATCAATTCTTATATATTTGAGTGAGGTTGCAACTAACTTTGTCAGCAATCGTCCATTTACTTCCATTAAAGCCCATTGAGGTCGATTGTCACTTTGTATTGATTGAAAATTTTCAAGATTCAGATTCAGCAATCCTCGATTTACATCCATTGAAGCCCATTGAGGTCGATAGTCACTTTGTGTTGTTTGAAAATTTTTAAAGTCTATTTTCTGAATTAGAAGTTGAATCTCATCAATTCTTATATATTTGAGTGAGGTTGCAACTAACTTTGTTAGAAATCGTCCATTTACTTCCATTGAAGCCCATTGAGGTCGATTGTCACTTTGTATTGATTGAAAATTTTCAAGGTCTATCTTCAGAATTTGAAGTCGAATCTCATCAATTCTTATATATTTGAGTGAGTTCGCAACTAACTTTGTCAGATATCGTCGATTTATATCTATTGAAGCCCATCGAGGTCGATTGTCACTTTGTGTTGTTTGAAAATTTTCAAAGTCTATTTTCAGAATTTGAAGTGGAATCTCATCAATTCTTATATATTTGAGTGAGGTTGCAACTAACTTTGTCAGCAGTCGTCGATTTAAATCAATTGAAGCCCATTGAGGTCGATTGTCACTTTGTGTTGTTTGAAAATTTTTAAAGTCTATTTTCCGAATTAGAAGTTGAATCTCATCAATTCTTATATATTTGAGTGAGTTCGCATCTAACTTTGTCAGCAATCGTCGATTTA
This sequence comes from Diorhabda elongata, assembly GCA_026230145.1. Classification (NCBI taxonomy): domain Eukaryota; kingdom Metazoa; phylum Arthropoda; class Insecta; order Coleoptera; family Chrysomelidae; genus Diorhabda; species Diorhabda elongata. Next base: position 11,220,442 of record CM047936.1, read on the forward strand.
CATCAATTGAAGCCCATTGAGGTCGATTGTCACTTTGTGTTGTTTGAAAATTTTTAAAGTCTATTCTCCGAATTAGAAGTTGAATCTCATCAATTCTTATATATTTGAGTGAGGTTGCAACTAACTTTGTCAGCAATCGTCCATTTACTTCCATTGAAGCCCATTGAGGTCGATTGTCCCTTTGTGTTGTTTAAAAATTTTCAAAGTCTATCTTCCGAATTTTAAGTCGAATCTCATCAATTCTTATATATTTGAGTGAGGTTGCAACTAACTTTGTCAGCAATCGTCCATTTACTTCCATTGAAGCCCATTGAGGTCGATTGTCACTTTGTATTGATTGAAAATTTTCAAGGTCTATCTTCAGAATTTGAAGTCGAATCTCATCAATTCTTATATATTTGAGTGAAGTTGCAACTAACTTTGTCAGTAATCGTCGATTTACATCAATTGAAGCCCATTGAGGTCGTTTGTCACTTTGTGTTGTTTGAAAATTTTCAAAGTCTATCTTCCGAGTTTGAAGTCGAATCTCATCAATTCTCATATATTTGAGTGAGTTTGCAACTAACTTTGTCAGCAATCCTCGATTTACATCCATTGAAGCCCATTGAGGTCGATAGTCACTTTGTGTTGTTTGAAAATTTTTAAAGTCTATTTTCTGAATTAGGAGTTTAATCTCATCAATTCTTATATATTTGAGTGAGGTTGCAACTAACTTTGTCAGCAATCGTCCATTTACTTCCATTGAAGCCCATTGAGGTCGATTGTCACTTTGTATTGATTGAAAATTTTCAAGGTCTATCTTCAGAATTTGAAGTCGAATCTCATCAATTCTTATATATTTGAGTGAAGTTGCAACTAACTTTGTCAGCAATCGTCGATTTACATCAATTGAAGCCCATTGAGGTCGTTTGTCACTTTGTGTTGTTTGAAAATTTTCAAAGTCTATCTTCCGAGTTTGAAGTCGAATCTCATCAATTCTCATATATTTGAGTGAGTTTGCAACTAACTTTGTCAGCAATCCTCGATTTACATCCATTGAAGCCCATTGAGGTCGATAGTCACTTTGTGTTGTTTGAAAATTTTTAAAGTCTATTTTCTGAATTAGGAGTTGAATCTCATCAATTCTTATATATTTGAGTGAGGTTGCAACTAACTTTGTCAGCAATCGTCCATTTACTTCCATTGAAGCCCATTGAGGTCGATTGTCACTTTGTATTGATTGAAAATTTTCAAGGTCTATCTTCAGAATTTGAAGTCGAATCTCATCAATTCTTATATATTTGAGTGAGTTCGCAACTAACTTTGTCAGCAATCGTCGATTTACATCAATTGAAGCCCATTGAGGTCGTTTGTCACTTTGTGTTGTTTGAAAATTTTCAAAGTCTATCTTCCGAGTTTGAAGTCGAATCTCATCATTTCTTATATATTTGAGTGAGGTTGCAACTAACTTTGTCAGCAATCGTCCATTTACTTCCATTGAAGCCCATTGAGGTCGATTGTCACTTTGTATTGATTGAAAATTTTCAAGGTCTATCTTTAGAATTTGAAGTCGAATCTCATCAATTCTTATATATTTGAGTGAGTTCGCAACTAACTTTGTCAGCAATCGTCGATTTACATCAATTGAAGCCCATTGAGGTCGATTGTCACTTTGTGTTGTTTGAAAATTTTTAAAGTCTATTTTCCGAATTAGAAGTTGAATCTCATCAATTCTTATATATTTGAGTGAGGTTGCAACTAACTTTGTCAGCAATCGTCCATTTACTTCCATTGAAGCCCATTGAGGTCGATTGTCACTTTGATTTGTTTGAAAATTTTCAAAGTCTATTTTCAAAATTTGAAGTGGAATCTCATCAATTCTTATATTTTTGAGTGAGGTTGCAACTAACTTTGTCAGCAATCGTCCATTTACTTCCATTGAAGCCCATTGAGGTCGATTGTCACTTTGTATTGATTGAAAATTTTCAAGGTCTATCTTCAGAATTTGAAGTCGAATCTCATCAATTCTTATATATTTGAGTGAGTTCGCAAATAACTTTGTCAGCAATTGTCGATTTACATCAATTGAAGCCCATTGAGGTCGATTGTCACTTTGTGTTGTTTGAAAATTTTTAAAGTCTATTTTCCGAATTAGAAGTTGAATCTCATCAATTCTTATATATTTGAGTGAGGTTGCAACTAACTTTGTCAGCAATCGTCCATTTACTTCCATTAAAGCCCATTGAGGTCGATTGTCACTTTGTATTGATTGAAAATTTTCAAGATTCAGATTCAGCAATCCTCGATTTACATCCATTGAAGCCCATTGAGGTCGATAGTCACTTTGTGTTGTTTGAAAATTTTTAAAGTCTATTTTCTGAATTAGAAGTTGAATCTCATCAATTCTTATATATTTGAGTGAGGTTGCAACTAACTTTGTCAGCAATCGTCCATTTACTTCCATTGAAGCCCATTGAGGTCGATTGTCACTTTGTATTGATTGAAAATTTTCAAGGTCTATCTTCAGAATTTGAAGTCGAATCTCATCAATTCTTATATATTTGAGTGAGTTCGCAACTAACTTTGTCAGCAATCGTCGATTTACATCAATTGAAGCCCATTGAGGTCGATTGTCACTTTGTGTTGTTTGAAAATTTTTAAAGTCTATTTTCCGAATTAGAAGTTGAATCTCATCGATTCTTATATATTTGAGTGAGGTTGCAACTAACTTTGTCAGCAATCGTCCATTTACTTCCATTGAAGCCCATTGAGGTCGATTGTCACTTTGTATTGATTGAAAATTTTCAAGATCTATCTTCAGAATTTGAAATCGAATCTCATCAATTCTTATATATTTGAGTGAGTTCGCAACTAACTTTGTCAGATATCGTCGATTTACATCTATTGAAGCCCATCGAGGTCGATTGTCACTTTGTGTTGTTTGAAAATTTTCAAAGTCTATTTTCAGAATTTGAAGTGGAATCTCATCAATTCTTATATATTTGAGTGAGGTTGCAACTAACTTTGTCAGCAGTCGTCGATTTAAATCAATTGAAGCCCATTGAGGTCGATTGTCACTTTGTGTTGTTTGAAAATTTTTAAAGTCTATTTTCCGAATTAGAAGTTGAATCTCATCAATTCTTATATATTTGAGTGAGTTCGCATCTAACTTTGTCAGCAATCGTCGATTTACATCAATTGAAGCCCATTGAGGTCGATTGTCACTTTGTGTTGTTTGAAAATTTTTAAAGTCTATTCTCCGAATTAGAAGTTGAATCTCATCAATTCTTATATATTTGAGTGAGGTTGCAACTAACTTTGTCAGCAATCGTCCATTTACTTCCATTGAAGCCCATTGAGGTCGATTGTCCCTTTGTGTTGTTTAAAAATTTTCAAAGTCTATCTTCCGAATTTTAAGTCGAATCTCATCAATTCTTATATATTTGAGTGAGTTCGCAACTAACTTTGTCAGATATCGTCGATTTACATCTATTGAAGCCCATTGAGGTCGATTGTCACTTTGTGTTGTTTGAAAATTTTCAAAGTCTATTTTCAGAATTTGAAGTGGAATCTCATCAATTCTTATATATTTGAGTGAGGTTGCAACTAACTTTGTCAGCAATCGTCCATTTACTTCCATTGAAGCCCATTGAGGTCGATTGTCACTTTGTATTGATTGAAAATTTTCAAGGTCTATCTTCAGAATTTGAAGTCGAATCTCATCAATTCTTATATATTTGAGTGAAGTTGCAACTAACTTTGTCAGCAATCGTCGATTTACATCAATTGAAGCCCATTGAGGTCGTTTGTCACTTTGTGTTGTTTGAAAATTTTCAAAGTCTATCTTCCGAGTTTGAAGTCGAATCTCATCAATTCTCATATATTTGAGTGAGTTTGCAACTAACATTGTCAGCAATCATCGATTTACATCCATTGAAGCCCATTGAGGTCGATAGTCACTTTGTGTTGTTTGAAAATTTTTAGAGTCTTCTTTCTGAATTAGGAGTTGAATCTCATCAATTCTTATATATTTGAGTGAGGTTGCAACTAACTTTGTCAGCAATCGTCCATTTACTTCCATTGAAGCCCATTGAGGTCGATTGTCACTTTGTATTGATTGAAAATTTTCAAGGTCTATCTTCAGAATTTGAAGTCGAATCTCATCAATTCTTATATATTTGAGTGAGTTCGCATCTAACTTTGTCAGCAATCGTCGATTTACATCAATTGAAGCCCATTGAGGTCGATTGTCACTTTGTGTTGTTTGAAAATTTTTAAAGTCTATTCTCCGAATTAGAAGTTGAATCTCATCAATTCTTATATATTTGAGTGAGGTTGCAACTAACTTTGTCAGCAATCGTCCATTTACTTCCATTGAAGCCCATTGAGGTCGATTGTCCCTTTGTGTTGTTTAAAAATTTTCAAAGTCTATCTTCCGAATTTTAAGTCGAATCTCATCAATTCTTATATATTTGAGTGAGTTCGCAACTAACTTTGTCAGATATCGTCGATTTACATCTATTGAAGCCCATTGAGGTCGATTGTCACTTTGTGTTGTTTGAAAATTTTCAAAGTCTATTTTCAGAATTTGAAGTGGAATCTCATCAATTCTTATATATTTGAGTGAGGTTGCAACTAACTTTGTCAGCAATCGTCCATTTACTTCCATTGAAGCCCATTGAGGTCGATTGTCACTTTGTATTGATTGAAAATTTTCAAGGTCTATCTTCAGAATTTGAAGTCGAATCTCATCAATTCTTATATATTTGAGTGAAGTTGCAACTAACTTTGTCAGCAATCGTCGATTTACATCAATTGAAGCCCATTGAGGTCGTTTGTCACTTTGTGTTGTTTGAAAATTTTCAAAGTCTATCTTCCGAGTTTGAAGTCGAATCTCATCAATTCTCATATATTTGAGTGAGTTTGCAACTAACATTGTCAGCAATCATCGATTTACATCCATTGAAGCCCATTGAGGTCGATAGTCACTTTGTGTTGTTTGAAAATTTTTAGAGTCTTCTTTCTGAATTAGGAGTTGAATCTCATCAATTCTTATATATTTGAGTGAGGTTGCAACTAACTTTGTCAGCAATCGTCCATTTACTTCCATTGAAGCCCATTGAGGTCGATTGTCACTTTGTATTGATTGAAAATTTTCAAGGTCTATCTTCAGAATTTGAAGTCGAATCTCATCAATTCTTATATATTTGAGTGAAGTTGCAACTAACTTTGTCAGTAATCGTCGATTTACATCAATTGAAGCCCATTGAGGTCGTTTGTCACTTTGTGTTGTTTGAAAATTTTCAAAGTCTATCTTCCGAGTTTGAAGTCGAATCTCATCAATTCTCATATATTTGAGTGAGTTTGCAACTAACTTTGTCAGCAATCCTCGATTTACATCCATTGAAGCCCATTGAGGTCGATAGTCACTTTGTGTTGTTTGAAAATTTTTAAAGTCTATTTTCTGAATTAGGAGTTGAATCTCATCAATTCTTATATATTTGAGTGAGGTTGCAACTAACTTTGTCAGCAATCGTCCATTTACTTCCATTGAAGCCCATTGAGGTCGATTGTCACTTTGTATTGATTGAAAATTTTCAAGGTCTATCTTCAGAATTTGAAGTCGAATCTCATCAATTCTTATATATTTGAGTGAAGTTGCAACTAACTTTGTCAGCAATCGTCGATTTACATCAATTGAAGCCCATTGAGGTCGTTTGTCACTTTGTGTTGTTTGAAAATTTTCAAAGTCTATCTTCCGAGTTTGAAGTCGAATCTCATCAATTCTCATATATTTGAGTGAGTTTGCAACTAACTTTGTCAGCAATCCTCTATTTACATCCATTGAAGCCCATTGAGGTCGATAGTCACTTTGTGTTGTTTGAAAATTTTTAAAGTCTATTTTCTGAATTAGGAGTTGAATCTCATCAATTCTTATATATTTGAGTGAGGTTGCAACTAACTTTGTCAGCAATCGTCCATTTACTTCCATTGAAGCCCATTGAGGTCGATTGTCACTTCGTATTGATTGAAAATTTTCAAGGTCTATCTTCAGAATTTGAAGTCGAATCTCATCAATTCTTATATATTTGAGTGAGTTCGCAACTAACTTTGTCAGCAATCGTCGATTTACATCAATTGAAGCCCATTGAGGTCGATTGTCACTTTGTGTTGTTTGAAAATTTTCAAAGTCTATTTTCCGAATTAGAAGTTGAATCTCATCAATTCTTATATATTTGAGTGAGGTTGCAACTAACTTTGTCAGCAATCGTCCATTTACTTCCATTGAAGCCCATTGAGGTCGATTGTCACTTTGTATTGATTGAAAATTTTCAAGGTCTATCTTCAGAATTTGAAGTCGAATCTCATCAATTCTTATATATTTGAGTGAAGTTGCAACTAACTTTGTCAGCAATCGTCGATTTACATCAATTGAAGCCCATTGAGGTCGTTTGTCACTTTGTGTTGTTTGAAAATTTTCAAAGTCTATCTTCCGAGTTTGAAGTCGAATCTCATCAATTCTCATATATTTGAGTGAGTTTGCAACTAACTTTGTCAGCAATACTCGATTTACATCCATTGAAGCCCATTGAGGTCGATAGTCACTTTGTGTTGTTTGAAAATTTTTAGAGTCTTCTTTCAGAATTAGAAGTTGAATCTCATCAATTCTTATATATTTGAGTGAGGTTGCAACTAACTTTGTCAGCAATCGTCCATTTACTTCCATTGAAGCCCATTGAGGTCGATTGTCACTTTGTATTGATTGAAAATTTTCAAGGTCTATCTTCAGAATTTGAAGTCGAATCTCATCAATTCTTATATATTTGAGTGAAGTTGCAACTAACTTTGTCAGTAATCGTCGATTTACATCAATTGAAGCCCATTGAGGTCGTTTGTCACTTTGTGTTGTTTGAAAATTTTCAAAGTCTATCTTCCGAGTTTGAAGTCGAATCTCATCAATTCTCATATATTTGAGTGAGTTTGCAACTAACTTTGTCAGCAATCCTCGATTTACATCCATTGAAGCCCATTGAGGTCGATAGTCACTTTGTGTTGTTTGAAAATTTTTAAAGTCTATTTTCTGAATTAGGAGTTGAATCTCATCAATTCTTATATATTTGAGTGAGGTTGCAACTAACTTTGTCAGCAATCGTCCATTTACTTCCATTGAAGCCCATTGAGGTCGATTGTCACTTTGTATTGATTGAAAATTTTCAAGGTCTATCTTCAGAATTTGAAGTGGAATCTCATCAATTCTCATATATTTGAGTGAGTTTGCAACTAACTTTGTCAGCAATCCTCGATTTACATCCATTGAAGCCCATTGAGGTCGATAGTCACTTTGTGTTGTTTGAAAATTTTTAAAGTCTATTTTCTGAATTAGGAGTTGAATCTCATCAATTCTTATATATTTGAGTGAGGTTGCAACTAACTTTGTCAGCAATCGTCCATTTACTTCCATTGAAGCCCATTGAGGTCGATTGTCACTTTGTATTGATTGAAAATTTTCAAGGTCTATCTTCAGAATTTGAAGTCGAATCTCATCAATTCTTATATATTTGAGTGAAGTTGCAACTAACTTTGTCAGCAATCGTCGATTTACATCAATTGAAGCCCATTGAGGTCGTTTGTCACTTTGTGTTGTTTGAAAATTTTCAAAGTCTATCTTCCGAGTTTGAAGTCGAATCTCATCAATTCTCATATATTTGAGTGAGTTTGCAACTAACTTTGTCAGCAATCCTCTATTTACATCCATTGAAGCCCATTGAGGTCGATAGTCACTTTGTGTTGTTTGAAAATTTTTAAAGTCTATTTTCTGAATTAGGAGTTGAATCTCATCAATTCTTATATATTTGAGTGAGGTTGCAACTAACTTTGTCAGCAATCGTCCATTTACTTCCATTGAAGCCCATTGAGGTCGATTGTCACTTCGTATTGATTGAAAATTTTCAAGGTCTATCTTCAGAATTTGGAGTCGAATCTCATCAATTCTTATATATTTGAGTGAGTTCGCAACTAACTTTGTCAGCAATCGTCGATTTACATCAATTGAAGCCCATTGAGGTCGATTGTCACTTTGTGTTGTTTGAAAATTTTCAAAGTCTATTTTCCGAATTAGAAGTTGAATCTCATCAATTCTTATATATTTGAGTGAGGTTGCAACTAACTTTGTCAGCAATCGTCCATTTACTTCCATTGAAGCCCATTGAGGTCGATTGTCACTTTGTATTGATTGAAAATTTTCAAGGTCTATCTTCAGAATTTGAAGTCGAATCTCATCAATTCTTATATATTTGAGTGAAGTTGCAACTAACTTTGTCAGCAATCGTCGATTTACATCAATTGAAGCCCATTGAGGTCGTTTGTCACTTTGTGTTGTTTGAAAATTTTCAAAGTCTATCTTCCGAGTTTGAAGTCGAATCTCATCAATTCTCATATATTTGAGTGAGTTTGCAACTAACTTTGTCAGCAATCCTCGATTTACATCCATTGAAGCCCATTGAGGTCGATAGTCACTTTGTGTTGTTTGAAAATTTTTAGAGTCTTCTTTCTGAATTAGGAGTTGAATCTCATCAATTCTTATATATTTGAGTGAGGTTGCAACTAACTTTGTCAGCAATCGTCCATTTACTTCCATTGAAGCCCATTGAGGTCGATTGTCACTTTGTATTGATTGAAAATTTTCAAGGTCTATCTTCAGAATTTGAAGTCGAATCTCATCAATTCTTATATATTTGAGTGAAGTTGCAACTAACTTTGTCAGTAATCGTCGATTTACATCAATTGAAGCCCATTGAGGTCGTTTGTCACTTTGTGTTGTTTGAAAATTTTCAAAGTCTATCTTCCGAGTTTGAAGTCGAATCTCATCAATTCTCATATATTTGAGTGAGTTTGCAACTAACTTTGTCAGCAATCCTCGATTTACATCCATTGAAGCCCATTGAGGTCGATAGTCACTTTGTGTTGTTTGAAAATTTTTAAAGTCTATTTTCTGAATTAGGAGTTGAATCTCATCAATTCTTATATATTTGAGTGAGGTTGCAACTAACTTTGTCAGCAATCGTCCATTTACTTCCATTGAAGCCCATTGAGGTCGATTGTCACTTTGTATTGATTGAAAATTTTCAAGGTCTATCTTCAGAATTTGAAGTGGAATCTCATCAATTCTTATATATTTGAGTGAAGTTGCAACTAACTTTGTCAGCAATCGTCGATTTACATCAATTGAAGCCCATTGAGGTCGTTTGTCACTTTGTGTTGTTTGAAAATTTTCAAAGTCTATCTTCCGAGTTTGAAGTCGAATCTCATCAATTCTCATATATTTGAGTGAGTTTGCAACTAACTTTGTCAGCAATCCTCTATTTACATCCATTGAAGCCCATTGAGGTCGATAGTCACTTTGTGTTGTTTGAAAATTTTTAAAGTCTATTTTCTGAATTAGGAGTTGAATCTCATCAATTCTTATATATTTGAGTGAGGTTGCAACTAACTTTGTCAGCAATCGTCCATTTACTTCCATTGAAGCCCATTGAGGTCGATTGTCACTTCGTATTGATTGAAAATTTTCAAGGTCTATCTTCAGAATTTGAAGTCGAATCTCATCAATTCTTATATATTTGAGTGAGTTCGCAACTAACTTTGTCAGCAATCGTCGATTTACATCAATTGAAGCCCATTGAGGTCGATTGTCACTTTGTGTTGTTTGAAAATTTTCAAAGTCTATTTTCCGAATTAGAAGTTGAATCTCATCAATTCTTATATATTTGAGTGAGGTTGCAACTAACTTTGTCAGCAATCGTCCATTTACTTCCATTGAAGCCCATTGAGGTCGATTGTCACTTTGTATTGATTGAAAATTTTCAAGGTCTATCTTCAGAATTTGAAGACGAATCTCATCAATTCTTATATATTTGAGTGAGTTCGCAACTAACTTTGTCAGCAATCCTCGATTTACATCCATTGAAGCCCATTGAGGTCGATTGTCACTTTGTGTTGTTTGAAAATTTTCAAAGTCTATTTTCAGAATTTGAAGTGGAATCTCATCAATTCTTATATATTTGAGTGAAGTTGCAACTAACTTTGTCAGCAATCGTCGATTTACATCAATTGAAGCCCATTGAGGTCGATTGTCACTTTGTGTTGTTTGAAAATTTTCAAAGTCTATCTTCCGAGTTTGAAGTCGAATCTCATCAATTCTTATATATTTGAGTGAGTTTGCAACTAACTTTGTCAGCATTCCTCGATTTACATCCATTGAAGCCCATTGAGGTCGATTGTCACTTTGTGTTGTTTGAAAATTTTTAAAGTCTATTTTCCGAATTAGAAGTTGAATCTCATCAATTCTTATATATTTGAGTGAGGTTGCAACTAACTTTGTCAGCAATCGTCCATTTACTTCCATTGAAGCCCATTGAGGTCGATTGTCACTTTGTATTGATTGAAAATTTTCAAGGTCTATCTTCAGAATTTGAAGTCGAATCTCATCAATTTATATATATTTGAGTGAGTTCGCAACTAACTTTGTCAGCAATCGTCGATTTACATCAATTGAAGCCCATTGATGTCGATTGTCACTTTGTGTTGTTTGAAAATTTTCAAAGTCTATCTTCCGAGTTTGGAGTCGAATCTCATCAATTCTTATATATTTGAGTGAGTTTGCAACTAACTTTGTCAGCAATCCTCGATTTACATCCATTGAAGCCCATTGAGGTCGATAGTCACTTTGTGTTGTTTGAAAATTTTTAAAGTCTATTTTCCGAATTAGAAGTTGAATCTCATCAATTCTTATATATTTGAGTGAGGTTGCAACTAACTTTGTCAGCAATCGTCCATTTACTTCCATTGAAGCCCATTGAGGTCGATTGTCACTTTGTATTGATTGAAAATTTTCAAGGTCTATCTTCAGAATTTGAAGTCGAATCTCATCAATTCTTATATATTTGAGTGAGTTCGCAACTAACTTTGTCAGCAATCCTCGATTTACATCCATTGAAGCCCATTGAGGTCGATTGTCACTTTGTGTTGTTTGAAAATTTTCAAAGTCTATTTTCAGAATTTGAAGTGGAATCTCATCAATTCTTATATATTTGAGTGAAGTTGCAACTAACTTTGTCAGCAATCGTCGATTTACATCAATTGAAGCCCATTGAGGTCGATTGTCACTTTGTGTTGTTTGAAAATTTTCAAAGTCTATCTTCCGAGTTTGAAGTCGAATCTCATCAATTCTTATATATTTGAGTGAGTTTGCAACTAACTTTGTCAGCAATCCTCGATTTACATCCATTGAAGCCCATTGAGGTCGATTGTCACTTTGTATTGATTGAAAATTTTCAAGGTCTATCTTCAGAATTTGAAGTCGAATCTCATCAATTCTTATATATTTGAGTGAGTACGCAACTAACTTTGTCAGCAATCGTCGATTTACATCAATTGAAGCCCATTGAGGTCGATTGTCACTTTGTGTTGTTTGAAAATTTTCAAAGTCTATCTTCCGAGTTTGAAGTCGAATCTCATCAATTCTTATATATTTGAGTGAGTTTGCAACTAACTTTGTCAGCAATCCTCGATTTACATCCATTGAAGCCCATTGAGGTCGATTGTCACTTTGTGTTGTTTGAGAATTTTTAAAGTCTATTTACCGAATTAGAAGTCGAATCTCATCAATTCTTATATATTTGAGTGAAGTTGCAGCTAACTTTGTCAGCAATCGTCCGTTTACATCAATTGAAGCCGATTGAGGTCGATTGTCACTTTGTGTTGTTTGAAAATTTTCAAAGTCTATCTTCCGAATTTGAAGTCGAATCTCATCAATTCTTATATATTTGAGTAAGTTTGCAACTAACTTTGTCAGATATCGTCGATTTACATTTATTGAAGACCATTGAGGTCGATTGTCACTTGGTGTTGTTTGAAAATTTTCAAAGTCTATCTTCCGAATTAGAAATCGAATCTCATCAATTCTTATATATTTGAGTGAGTTCGCAACTAACTTTGTCAGCAATCGTCGATTTACATCAATTGAAGCCCATTGAGGTCGATTGTCACTTTGTGTTGTTTGGAAATTTTCAGAGTCTATCTTCCGAATTTGAAGTCGAATCTCATCAATTCTTATATATTTGAGTAAGTTTGCAACTAACTTTGTCAGATATCGTCGATTTACATTTATTGAAGACCATTGAGGTCGATTGTCACTTGGTGTTGTTTGAAAATTTTCAAAGTCTATCTTCCGAATTAGAAGTCGAATCTCATCAATTCTTATATATTTGAGTGAAGTTGCAACTAACTTTGTCAGCAATCGTCCATTTACTTCCATTGAAGCCCATTGAGGTCGATTGTCACTTTGTATTGATTGAAAATTTTCAAAGTCTATCTTCCGAATTAGAAGTCGAATATCATCAATTCTTATATATTTGAGTAAAGTTTCAACTAACTTTGTCAGCAATCTTCGATTCACATCCATTGAAGCCCATTGAGCTCGATTGTCACTTAGTGTTGTTCAAAAATTTCCAAAGTCTATCTTCCGAATTTGAAGTCGAATCTCGTCAATTCTTATATATTTGAGTAAATTTGCAACTATCTTTTTCAGCAATCTTCGATTCACTTCCATTGAAGCCCATTGAGGTCGATTGTCCCTTTGTGTTGTTTAAAAATTTTCAAAGTCTATTTTCCGAATTTGAAGTCGAATCTCATCAATTCTTATATATTTGAGTGAGTTCGCAACTAACTTTGTCAGATATCGTCGATTTACATCTATTGAAGCCCATTGAGGTCGATTGTCACTTTGTGTTGTTTGAAAATTTTCAAAGTCTATTTTCAGAATTTGAAGTGGAATCTCATCAATTCTTATATATTTGAGTGAAGTTGCAACTAACTTTGTCAGCAATCGTCGATTTACATCAATTGAAGCCCATTGAGGTCGATTGTCACTTTGTGTTGTTTGAAAATTTTCAAAGTCTATCTTCCGAGTTTGAAGTCGAATCTCATCAATTCTTATATATTTGAGTGAGTTTGCAACTAACTTTGTCAGCAATCGTCCATTTACTTCCATTGAAGCCCATTGAGGTCGATTGTCACTTTGTGTTGTTCGAAAATTTTTAAAGTCTATTTTCCGAATTAGATGTCGAATCTCATAAATTCTTATATATTTGAGTGAAGTTGCAACTAACTTTGTCAGAAATCGTCCATTTACTTCCATTGAAGCCCATTGAGGTCGATTGTCACTTTGTATTGATTGAAAATTTTCAAAGTCTATCTTCAGAATTTGAAGTCGAATCTCATCAATTCTTATATATTTGAGTGAGAGCGCAACTAACTTTGTCAGATATCGTCGATTTACATTCATTGAAGCCTATTGAGGTCGATTGTCACTTTGTGTTGTTTGAAAATTTTCGAAGTCTATCTTCCGAATTTGAAGTCGAATCTCATCAATTCTTATATATTTGAGTGAGTTAGCGACTAACTTTGTCAGCAATCGTCAATTTACTTCCATTGAAGCCCAATGAGGTCGATTGTCACTTTGTGTTGTTTGAAAACTTTCAAAGTCTATCTTCCGAATTTGAAGTCGAATCTTATCAATTCTTATATATTTGAGAGAGATTGCAACTAACTTTGTCAGCAATCGTCCATTTACTTCCATTGAAGCCCATTGAGGTCGATTGTCACTTTGTGTTGTTTGAAAATTTTCAAAGTCTATCTTCAGAATTTGAAGTCGAATCTCATCAGTTCTTATATATTTGAGTAAATTTTCAACTAACTTTGTCAGCAATCTTCGATTCACTTCTATTGAAGCCCATTGAGGTCGATTGTCACTTTGTGTTGTTTGAAAATTTTTAAAGTCTATCTTCCGAATTTGAAGTCGAATCTCATCAATTCTTATATATTTGAGTGAGTTTGCAACTAACTTTGTCAGCAATCGTCGATTTACATCTATGAAGCCCATTGAGGTCAATTGTCACTTTGTGTTGTTTGAAAATTTTCGAAGTCTATCTTCCGAATTTGAAGTCGAATCTCATCAATTCTTATATATTTGAGTGAGTTTGCAACTAACTTTGTCAGCAATCGTCGATTTACATCTATGAAGCCCATTGAGGTCAATTGTCACTTTGTGTTGTTTGAAAATTTTCGAAGTCTATCTTCCGAATTTGAAGTGGAATCTCATCAATTCTTATATTTTTGTGTGAGTTTGCGACTAACTTTGTCAGCAATCGTCCATTTACTTCCATTGAAGCCCATTGAGGTCGATTGTCACTTTGTATTGATTGAAAATTTTCAAGGTCTATCTTCAGAATTTGAAGTCGAATCTCATCAATTCTTATATATTTGAGTGAAGTTGCAACTAACTTTGTCAGCAATCGTCGATTTACATTTATTGAAGCCCATTGAGGTCGATTGTCACTTTGTGTTGTTTGAAAATTTTCAAAGTCTATCTTCCGAGTTTGAAGTCGAATCCCATCAATTCTTATATATTTGAGTGAAGTTGCAACTAACTTTGTCAGCAATCGTCCATTTACTTCCATTGAAGCCCATTGAGGTCGATAGTCACTTTGTGTTGTTCGAAAATTTTTAAAGTCTATTTTCCGAATTAGATGTGGAATCTCATAAATTCTTATATATTTGAGTGAAGTTGCAACTAACTTTGTCAGAAATCGTCCATTTACTTCCATTGAAGCCCATTGAGGTCGATTGTCACTTTGTATTGATTGAAAATTTCCAAAGTCTATCTTCAGAATTTGAAGTCGAATCTCATCAATTCTTATATATTTGAGTGAGAGCGCAACTAACTTTGTCAGATATCGTCGATTTACATTCATTGAAGCCTATTGAGGTCGATTGTCACTTTGTGTTGTTTGAAAATTTTCGAAGTCTATCTTCCGAATTTGAAGTCGGATATCATCAATTCTTATATATTTGAGTAAAGTTTTAACTAACTTTGTCAGCAATCTTCGATTCACATCCATTGAAGCCCATTGAGCTCGATTGTCACTTAGTGTTGTTCAAAAATTTCCAAAGTCTATCTTCCGAATTTGAAGTCGAATCTCGTCAATTCTTATATATTTGAGTAAATTTGCAACTATCTTTTTCAGCAATCTTCGATTCACTTCCATTGAAGCCCATTGAGGTCGATTGAACTTTTGTGTTGTTTAAAAATTTTCAAAGTCTATCTTCCGAATTTGAAGTCGAATCTCATCAATTCTTATATATTTGAGTAAGTTTGCAACTAACTTTGTCAGTTATCGTCGATTTACATCCATTGAAGCCCATTGAGGTCGATTGTCACTTTGTGTTTTTTGAAAATTTTTAAAGTCTATCTTCCGAATTTGAAGTCGAATCTCATCAATTCTTATATATTTGAGTGAGTTTGCAACTAACTTTGTCAGCAATCGTCGATTTACATCTATGAAGCCCATTGAGGTCAATTGTCACTTTGTGTTGTTTGAAAATTTTCGGAGTCTATCTTCCGAATTTGAAGTCGAATCTCATCAATTCTTATATTTTTGAGTGAGGTTGCAACTAACTTTGTCAGCAATCGTCCATTTACTTCCATTGAAGCCCATTGAGGTCGATTGTCACTTTGTATTGATTGAAAATTTTCAAGGTCTATCTTCAGAATTTGAAGTCGAATCTCATCAATTCTTATATATTTGAGTGAGTTCGCAACTAACTTTGTCAGCAATCGTCGATTTACATCAATTGAAGCCCATTGAGGTCGATTGTCACTTTGTGTTGTTTGAAAATTTTCAAAGTCTATCTTCCGAGTTTGAAGTCGAATCCCATCAATTCTTATATATTTGAGTGAAGTTGCAACTAACTTTGTCAGCAATCGTCCATTTACTTCCATTGAAGCCCATTGAGGTCGATTGTCACTTTGTATTGATTGAAATATTTCAAAGTCTATCTTCCGAATTAGAAGTCGAATATCATCAATTCTTATATATTTGAGTAAAGTTTCAACTAACTTTGTCAGCAATCTTCGATTCACATCCATTGAAGCCCATTGAGCTCGATTGTCACTTTGTGTTGTTTAAAAATTTTCAAAGTCTATCTTCCGAATTAGAAGTCGAATCTCATCAATTCTTATATATTTGAGTCAAATTGCAACTAACTTTGTCAGCAATCGTCGATTTACATCAATTGAAGCCCATTAAGGTCGATTGTCACTTTGTGTTGTTTGAAAATTTTCAAAGTCTATCTTCCGAGTTTGAAGTCGAATCTCATCAATTCTTATATATTTGAGTGAGTTTGCAACTAACTCTGTCAGCAATCCTCGATTTACATCCATTGAAGCCCATTGAGGTCGATTGTCACTTTGTGTTGTTTGAAAATTTTCAAAGTCTATCTTCCGAATTTGAAGTCGAATCTCATCAATTCTTATATATTTGAGTGAGTTTGCAACTAACTTTGTCAGCAATCGTCGATTTACATCTATGAAGCCCATTGAGGTCAATTGTCACTTTGTGTTGTTTGAAAATTTTCGAAGTCTGTCTTCCGAATTTGGAGTCGAATCTCATCAATTCTTATATATTTGACTGAGTTTGCAACTAAATTTGTCAGCAATCGTCGATTTACATCCGTTGAAGCCAATTGAGGTCGGTTGTCACTTTGTGTTGTTTGAAAACTTTCGAAGTCTATCTTCCGAATTTGAAGTCGAATCTCATCAATTCTTATATATTTGAGTGAGGTTGCAACTAACTTTGTCAGCAATCGTCCATTTACTTCCATTGAAGCCCATTGAGGTCGATTGTCACTTTGTATTGATTGAAAATTTTCAAGGTCTATCTTCAGAATTTGAAGTCGAATCTCATCAATTCTCATATATTTGAGTGAGTTCGCAACTAACTTTGTCAGCAATCCTCGATTTACATCAATTGAAGCCCATTGAGGTCGATTGTCACTTTGTATTGATTGAAAATTTTCAAAGTCTATCTTCCGAATTAGGAGTCGAATATCATCAATTCTTATATATTTGAGTAAAGTTTCAACTAACTTTGTCAGCAATCTTCGATTCACATCCATTGAAGCCCATTGAGCTCGATTGTCACTTTGTGTTGTTTAAAAATTTTCAAAGTCTATCTTCCGAATTTGAAGTCGAATCTCATCAATTCTTATATATTTGAGTAAGTTTGCAACTAACTTTGTCAGTTATCGTCGATTTACATTTATTGAAGACCATTGAGGTCGATTGTCACTTTGTGATGTTTGAAAATTTTCAAAGTCTATCTTCCGAATTAGAAGTCGAATCTCATCAATTCTTATATATTTGAGTAATTTTGCAACTAACTTTTTCAGCAATCTTCGATTCACTTCCATTGAAGCCCATTGAGGTCGATTGTCTCTTTGTGTTGTTTAAAAATTTTCAAAGTCTATCTTCCGAATTTAAAGTCGAATCTCATCAATTCTTATATATTTGAGTAAGTTTGCAACTAACTTTGTCAGATATCGTCGATTTACATTTATTGAAGCCCATTGAGGTCGATTGTCTCTATGTGTTGTTTAGAAATTTTCAAAGTCTATCTTCCGAATTAGAAGTCGAATCTCAGCAATTCTTATATATTTGAGTCAAATTGCAACTAACTTTGTCAGCAATCGTCTATTTACATCAATTGAAGCCCATTAAGGTCGATTGTCACTTTGTGTTGTTTGAAAATTTTCAAAGTCTATCTTCCGAGTTTGAAGTCGAATCTCATCAATTCTTATATATTTGAGTGAGTTTGCAACTAACTCTGTCAGCAATCCTCGATTTACATCCATTGAAGCCCATTGAGCTCGATTGTCACTTTGTGTTGTTTAAAAATTTTCAAAGTCTATCTTCCGAATTTGAAGTCGAATCTCATCAATTCTTATATATTTGAGTAAGTTTGCAACTAACTTTGTCAGTTATCGTCGATTTACATTTATTGAAGACCATTGAGGTCGATTGTCACTTTGTGATGTTTGAAAATTTTCAAAGTCTATCTTCCGAATTTAAAGTCGAATCTCATCAATTCTTATATATTTGAGTAAGTTTGCAACTAACTTTGTCAGATATCGTCGATTTACATTTATTGAAGCCCATTGAGGTCGATTGTCTCTATGTGTTGTTTAGAAATTTTCAAAGTCTATCTTCCGAATTAGAAGTCGAATCTCATCAATTCTTATATATTTGAGTCAAATTGCAACTAACTTTGTCAGCAATCGTCGATTTACATCAATTGAAGACCATTGAGGTCGATTGTCACTTTGTGATGTTTGAAAATTTTCAAAGTCTATCTTCCGAATTAGAAGTCGAATCTCATCAATTCTTATATATTTGAGTAATTTTGCAACTAACTTTTTCAGCAATCTTCGATTTACTTCCATTGAAGCCCATTGAGGTCGATTGTCTCTTTGTGTTGTTTGAAAATTTTCAAAGTCTATCTTCCGAATTTAAAGTCGAATCTCATCAATTCTTATATATTTGAGTAAGTTTGCAACTAACTTTGTCAGATATCGTCGATTTACATTTATTGAAGCCCATTGAGGTCGATTGTCTCTATGTGTTGTTTAGAAATTTTCAAAGTCTATCTTCCGAATTTGAAGTCGAATCTCATCAATTCTTATATATTTGAGTGAGTTTGCAACTAACTTTGTCAGCAATCGTCGATTTACATCTATGAAGCCCATTGAGGTCAATTGTCACTTTGTGATGTTTGAAAATTTTCAAAGTCTATCTTCCGAATTAGAAGTCGAATCTCATCAATTCTTATATATTTGAGTTATTTTTCAACTAACTTTTTCAGCAATCTTCGATTCACTTCCATTGAAGCCCATTGAGGTCGATTGTCTCTTTGTGTTGTTTAAAAATTTTCAAAGTCTATCTTCCGAATTTAAAGTCGAATCTCATCAATTCTTATATATTTGAGTAAGTTTGCAACTAACTTTGTCAGATATCGTCGATTTACATTTATTGAAGCCCATTGAGGTCGATTGTCTCTATGTGTTGTTTAGAAATTTTCAAAGTCTATCTTCCGAATTTGAAGTCGAATCTCATCAATTCTTATATATTTGAGTGAGTTTGCAACTAACTTTGTCAGCAATCGTCGATTTACATCTATGAAGCCCATTGAGGTCAATTGTCACTTTGTGATGTTTGAAAATTTTCAAAGTCTATCTTCCGAATTAGAAGTCGAATCTCATCAATTCTTATATATTTGAGTAATTTTGCAACTAACTTTTTCAGCAATCTTCGATTCACTTCCATTGAAGCCCATTGAGGTCGATTGTCTCTTTGTGTTGTTTAAAAATTTTCAAAGTCTATCTTCCGAATTTAAAGTCGAATCTCATCAATTCTTATATATTTGAGTAAGTTTGCAACTAACTTTGTCAGATATCGTCGATTTACATTTATTGAAGCCCATTGAGGTCGATTGTCTCTATGTGTTGTTTAGAAATTTTCAAAGTCTATCTTCCGAATTAGAAGTCGAATCTCATCAATTCTTATATATTTGAGTCAAATTGCAACTAACTTTGTCAGCAATCGTCGATTTACATCAATTGAAGCCCATTAAGGTCGATTGTCACTTTGTGTTGTTTGAAAATTTTCAAAGTCTATCTTCCGAGTTTGAAGTCGAATCTCATCAATTCTTATATATTTGAGTGAGTTTGCAACTAACTCTGTCAGCAATCCTCGATTTACATCCATTGAAGCCCATTGAGCTCGATTGTCACTTTGTGTTGTTTAAAAATTTTCAAAGTCTATCTTCCGAATTTGAAGTCAAATCTCATCAATTCTTATATATTTGAGTAAGTTTGCAACTAACTTTGTCAGTTATCGTCGATTTACATTTATTGAAGACCATTGAGGTCGATTGTCACTTTGTGATGTTTGAAAATTTTCAAAGTCTATCTTCCGAATTAGAAGTCGAATCTCATCAATTCTTATATATTTGAGTAATTTTGCAACTAACTTTTTCAGCAATCTTCGATTCACTTCCATTGAAGCCCATTGAGGTCGATTGTCTCTTTGTGTTGTTTAAAAATTTTCAAAGTCTATCTTCCGAATTTAAAGTCGAATCTCATCAATTCTTATATATTTGAGTAAGTTTGCAACTAACTTTGTCAGATATCGTCGATTTACATTTATTGAAGCCCATTGAGGTCGATTGTCTCTATGTGTTGTTTAGAAATTTTCAAAGTCTATCTTCCGAATTAGAAGTCGAATCTCATCAATTCTTATATATTTGAGTCAAATTGCAACTAACTTTGTCAGCAATCGTCGATTTACATCAATTGAAGCCCATTAAGGTCGATTGTCACTTTGTGTTGTTTGAAAATTTTCAAAGTCTATCTTCCGAGTTTGAAGTCGAATCTCATCAATTCTTATATATTTGAGTGAGTTTGCAACTAACTCTGTCAGCAATCCTCGATTTACATCCATTGAAGCCCATTGAGCTCGATTGTCACTTTGTGTTGTTTAAAAATTTTCAAAGTCTATCTTCCGAATTTGAAGTCAAATCTCATCAATTCTTATATATTTGAGTAAGTTTGCAACTAACTTTGTCAGTTATCGTCGATTTACATTTATTGAAGACCATTGAGGTCGATTGTCACTTTGTGATGTTTGAAAATTTTCAAAGTCTATCTTCCGAATTAGAAGTCGAATCTCATCAATTCTTATATATTTGAGTAATTTTGCAACTAACTTTTTCAGCAATCTTCGATTCACTTCCATTGAAGCCCATTGAGGTCGATTGTCTCTTTGTGTTGTTTAAAAATTTTCAAAGTCTATCTTCCGAATTTAAAGTCGAATCTCATCAATTCTTATATATTTGAGTAAGTTTGCAACTAACTTTGTCAGATATCGTCGATTTACATTTATTGAAGCCCATTGAGGTCGATTGTCTCTATGTGTTGTTTAGAAATTTTCAAAGTCTATCTTCCGAATTAGAAGTCGAATCTCATCAATTCTTATATATTTGAGTCAAATTGCAACTAACTTTGTCAGCAATCGTCGATTTACATCAATTGAAGACCATTGAGGTCGATTGTCACTTTGTGATGTTTGAAAATTTTCAAAGTCTATCTTCCGAATTTGAAGTCGAATCTCATCAATTCTTATATATTTGAGTAATTTTGCAACTAACTTTTTCAGCAATCTTCGATTCACTTCCATTGAAGCCCATTGAGGTCGATTGTCTCTTTGTGTTGTTTAAAAATTTTCAAAGTCTATCTTCCGAATTTAAAGTCGAATCTCATCAATTCTTATATATTTGAGTAAGTTTGCAACTAACTTTGTCAGATATCGTCGATTTACATTTATTGAAGCCCATTGAGGTCGATTGTCTCTATGTGTTGTTTAGAAATTTTCAAAGTCTATCTTCCGAATTTGAAGTCGAATCTCATCAATTCTTATATATTTGAGTGAGTTTGCGACTAACTTTGTCAGCAATCGTCGATTTACATTTATTGAAGACCATTGAGGTCGATTGTCACTTTGTGATGTTTGAAAATTTTCAAAGTCTATCTTCCGAATTAGAAGTCGAATCTCATCAATTCTTATATATTTGAGTAATTTTGCAACTAACTTTTTCAGCAATCTTCGATTCACTTCCATTGAAGCCCATTGAGGTCGATTGTCTCTTTGTGTTGTTTAAAAATTTTCAAAGTCTATCTTCCGAATTTAAAGTCGAATCTCATCAATTCTTATATATTTGAGTAAGTTTGCAACTAACTTTGTCAGATATCGTCGATTTACATTTATTGAAGCCCATTGAGGTCGATTGTCTCTATGTGTTGTTTAGAAATTTTCAAAGTCTATCTTCCGAATTAGAAGTCGAATCTCATCAATTCTTATATATTTGAGTCAAATTGCAACTAACTTTGTCAGCAATCGTCGATTTACATCAATTGAAGCCCATTAAGGTCGATTGTCACTTTGTGTTGTTTGAAAATTTTCAAAGTCTATCTTCCGAGTTTGAAGTCGAATCTCATCAATTCTTATATATTTGAGTGAGTTTGCAACTAACTCTGTCAGCAATCCTCGATTTACATCCATTGAAGCCCATTGAGCTCGATTGTCACTTTGTGTTGTTTAAAAATTTTCAAAGTCTATCTTCCGAATTTGAAGTCAAATCTCATCAATTCTTATATATTTGAGTAAGTTTGCAACTAACTTTGTCAGTTATCGTCGATTTACATTTATTGAAGACCATTGAGGTCGATTGTCACTTTGTGATGTTTGAAAATTTTCAAAGTCTATCTTCCGAATTAGAAGTCGAATCTCATCAATTCTTATATATTTGAGTAATTTTGCAACTAACTTTTTCAGCAATCTTCGATTCACTTCCATTGAAGCCCATTGAGGTCGATTGTCTCTTTGTGTTGTTTAAAAATTTTCAAAGTCTATCTTCCGAATTTAAAGTCGAATCTCATCAATTCTTATATATTTGAGTAAGTTTGCAACTAACTTTGTCAGATATCGTCGATTTACATTTATTGAAGCCCATTGAGGTCGATTGTCTCTATGTGTTGTTTAGAAATTTTCAAAGTCTATCTTCCGAATTAGAAGTCGAATCTCATCAATTCTTATATATTTGAGTCAAATTGCAACTAACTTTGTCAGCAATCGTCGATTTACATCAATTGAAGACCATTGAGGTCGATTGTCACTTTGTGATGTTTGAAAATTTTCAAAGTCTATCTTCCGAATTTGAAGTCGAATCTCATCAATTCTTATATATTTGAGTAATTTTGCAACTAACTTTTTCAGCAATCTTCGATTCACTTCCATTGAAGCCCATTGAGGTCGATTGTCTCTTTGTGTTGTTTAAAAATTTTCAAAGTCTATCTTCCGAATTTAAAGTCGAATCTCATCAATTCTTATATATTTGAGTAAGTTTGCAACTAACTTTGTCAGATATCGTCGATTTACATTTATTGAAGCCCATTGAGGTCGATTGTCTCTATGTGTTGTTTAGAAATTTTCAAAGTCTATCTTCCGAATTTGAAGTCGAATCTCATCAATTCTTATATATTTGAGTGAGTTTGCGACTAACTTTGTCAGCAATCGTCGATTTACATCTATGAAGCCCATTGAGGTCAATTGTCACTTTGTGTTGTTTGAAAATTTTCGAAGTCTGTCTTCCGAATTTGGAGTCGAATCTCATCAATTCTTATATATTTGACTGAGTTTGCAACTAACTTTGTCAGCAATCGTCGATTTACATCCGTTGAAGCCAATTGAGGTCGGTTGTCACTTTGTGTTGTTTGAAAACTTTCGAAGTCTATCTTCCGAATTTGAAGTCGAATCTCATCAATTCTTATATATTTGAGTGAGGTTGCAACTAACTTTGTCAGCAATCGTCCATTTACTTCCATTGAAGCCCATTGAGGTCGATTGTCACTTTGTATTGATTGAAAATTTTCAAGGTCTATCTTCAGAATTTGAAGTCGAATCTCATCAATTCTCATATATTTGAGTGAGTTCGCAACTAACTTTGTCAGCAATCCTCGATTTACATCAATTGAAGCCCATTGAGGTCGATTGTCACTTTGTATTGATTGAAAATTTTCAAAGTCTATCTTCCGAATTAGAAGTCGAATATCATCAATTCTTATATATTTGAGTAAAGTTTCAACTAACTTTGTCAGCAATCTTCGATTCACATCCATTGAAGCCCATTGAGCTCGATTGTCACTTTGTGTTGTTTAAAAATTTTCAAAGTCTATCTTCCGAATTTGAAGTCGAATCTCATCAATTCTTATATATTTGAGTAAGTTTGCAACTAACTTTGTCAGCAATCTTCGATTCACTTCCATTGAAGCCCATTGAGGTCGATTGTCTCTTTGTGTTGTTTAAAAATTTTCAAAGTCTATCTTCCGAATTTAAAGTCGAATCTCATCAATTCTTATATATTTGAGTAAGTTTGCAACTAACTTTGTCAGATATCGTCGATTTACATTTATTGAAGCCCATTGAGGTCGATTGTCTCTATGTGTTGTTTAGAAATTTTCAAAGTCTATCTTCCGAATTAGAAGTCGAATCTCATCAATTCTTATATATTTGAGTCAAATTGCAACTAACTTTGTCAGCAATCGTCGATTTACATCAATTGAAGCCCATTAAGGTCGATTGTCACTTTGTGTTGTTTGAAAATTTTCAAAGTCTATCTTCCGAGTTTGAAGTCGAATCTCATCAATTCTTATATATTTGAGTGAGTTTGCAACTAACTCTGTCAGCAATCCTCGATTTACATCCATTGAAGCCCATTGAGGTCGATTGTCTCTTTGTGTTGTTTAAAAATTTTCAAAGTCTATCTTCCGAATTTAAAGTCGAATCTCATCAATTCTTATATATTTGAGTAAGTTTGCAACTAACTTTGTCAGATATCGTCGATTTACATTTATTGAAGCCCATTGAGGTCGATTGTCTCTATGTGTTGTTTAGAAATTTTCAAAGTCTATCTTCCGAATTAGAAGTCGAATCTCATCAATTCTTATATATTTGAGTCAAATTGCAACTAACTTTGTCAGCAATCGTCGATTTACATCAATTGAAGCCCATTAAGGTCGATTGTCACTTTGTGTTGTTTGAAAATTTTCAAAGTCTATCTTCCGAGTTTGAAGTCGAATCTCATCAATTCTTATATATTTGAGTGAGTTTGCAACTAACTCTGTCAGCAATCCTCGATTTACATCCATTGAAGCCCATTGAGCTCGATTGTCACTTTGTGTTGTTTAAAAATTTTCAAAGTCTATCTTCCGAATTTGAAGTCGAATCTCATCAATTCTTATATATTTGAGTAAGTTTGCAACTAACTTTGTCAGTTATCGTCGATTTACATTTATTGAAGACCATTGAGGTCGATTGTCACTTTGTGATGTTTGAAAATTTTCAAAGTCTATCTTCCGAATTAGAAGTCGAATCTCATCAATTCTTATATATTTGAGTAATTTTGCAACTAACTTTTTCAGCAATCTTCGATTCACTTCCATTGAAGCCCATTGAGGTCGATTGTCTCTTTGTGTTGTTTAAAAATTTTCAAAGTCTATCTTCCGAATTTAAAGTCGAATCTCATCAATTCTTATATATTTGAGTAAGTTTGCAACTAACTTTGTCAGATATCGTCGATTTACATTTATTGAAGCCCATTGAGGTCGATTGTCTCTATGTGTTGTTTAGAAATTTTCAAAGTCTATCTTCCGAATTAGAAGTCGAATCTCATCAATTCTTATATATTTGAGTCAAATTGCAACTAACTTTGTCAGCAATCGTCGATTTACATCAATTGAAGACCATTGAGGTCGATTGTCACTTTGTGATGTTTGAAAATTTTCAAAGTCTATCTTCCGAATTAGAAGTCGAATCTCATCAATTCTTATATATTTGAGTAATTTTGCAACTAACTTTTTCAGCAATCTTCGATTCACTTCCATTGAAGCCCATTGAGGTCGATTGTCTCTTTGTGTTGTTTAAAAATTTTCAAAGTCTATCTTCCGAATTTAAAGTCGAATCTCATCAATTCTTATATATTTGAGTAAGTTTGCAACTAACTTTGTCAGATATCGTCGATTTACATTTATTGAAGCCCATTGAGGTCGATTGTCTCTATGTGTTGTTTAGAAATTTTCAAAGTCTATCTTCCGAATTAGAAGTCGAATCTCATCAATTCTTATATATTTGAGTCAAATTGCAACTAACTTTGTCAGCAATCGTCGATTTACATCAATTGAAGCCCATTAAGGTCGATTGTCACTTTGTGTTGTTTGAAAACTTTTAAAGTCTATCTTCCGAATTTGAAGTCGAATCTTATCAATTCTTATATATTTGAGAGAGATTGCAACTAACTTTGTCAGCGATCGTCCATTTACTTCCATTGAAGCCCATTGAGGTCGATTGTCACTTTGTATTGATTGAAAATTTTTAAAGTCTTTCCTCCGAATTTGAAGTCGAATCTCATCAGTTCTTATATATTTGAGTAAATTTTCAACTAACTTTGTCAGCAATCTTCGATTCACTTCCATTGAAGCCCATTGAGGTCGATTGTCACTTTGTGTTGTTTAAAAATTTTCAAAGTCTATCTTCCGAATTTGGAGTCGAATCTCATCAATTCTTATATATTTGAGTGAGTTTGCAACTAACTTTGTCAGCAATCGTCGATTTACATCCGTTGAAGCCCATTGAGGTCGATTGTCACTTTGTGTTGTTTGAAAACTTTTAAAGTCTATCTTCCGAATTTGAAGTCGAATCTTATCAATTCTTATATATTTGAGAGAGATTGCAACTAACTTTGTCAGCAATCGTCCATTTACTTCCATTGAAGCCCATTGAGGTCGATTGTCACTTTGTATTGATTGAAAAATTTTAAAGTCTTTCCTCCAAATTTGAAGTCGAATCTCATCAGTTCTTATATATTTGAGTAAATTTTCAACTAACTTTGTCAGCAATCTTCGATTCACTTCCATTGAAGCCCATTGAGGTCAATTGTCACTTTGTTTTGATTGAAAATTTCCAAAGTATATCTTCCGAATTTGAAGTCGAATCTCATCAATTCTTATATTTTTGAGTGAGTTTGCAACTAACTTTGTCAGCAATCGTCGATTTACATCTATGAAGCCCATTGAGGTCGATTGTCACTTTGTGTTGTTTGAAAACTTTTAAAGTCTATCTTCCGAATTTGAAGTCGAATCTTATCAATTCTTATATATTTGAGAGAGATTGCAACTTACTTTGTCAGCAATCGTCCATTTACTTCCATTGAAGCCCATTGAGGTCGATTGTCACTTTGTATTGATTGAAAATTTTTAAAGTCTTTCCTCCGAATTTGAAGTCGAATCTCATCAGTTCTTATATATTTGAGTAAATTTTCAACTAACTTTGTCAGCAATCGTCGATTTACATCCGTTGAAGCCCATTGAGGTCGATTGTCACTTTGTGTTGTTTGAAAATTTTTAAAGTCTATCTCCCGAATTTGAAGTCGAATCTCATCAATTCTTATATATTTGAGTGAGTTTGCAACTAACTTTGTCAGCAATCGTCCATTTACTTCCATTGAAGCCCATTGAGGTCGATTGTCACTTTATATTGATTGAAAATTTTCAAAGTCTATCTTCAGAATTTGAAGTCGAATCTCATCAATTCTTATATATTTGAGTGAGTTCGCAACTAACTTTGTCAGATATCGTCGATTTACATTTATTGAAGCCCATTGAGGTCGATTGTCACTTTGTGTTGTTTGAAAATTTTCGAAGTCTATCTTCCGAATTTGAAGTCGAATCTCATCAATTCTAATATATTTGAGTGAGTTTGCGACTAACTTTGTCAGCAATCGTCCATTTACTTCCATTGAAGCCCATTGAGGTCGATTGTCACTTTGTATTGATTGAAAGTTTTTAAAGTCTTTCCTCCGAATTTGAAGTCGAATCTCATCAGTTCTTATATATTTGAGTGAGTTTGCGACTAACTTTGTCAGCAATCGTCCATTTACTTCCATTGAAGCCCATTGAGGTCGATTGTCACTTTGTATTGATTGAAAATTTACAAAGTCTATCTTCCGAATTTGAAGTCGAATCTCATCAATTCTTATATATTTGAGTGAGTTTGCAACTAACTTTGTCAGCAATTGTCGATTTACATCTATGAAGCCCATTGAGGTCGATTGTCACTTTGTGTTGTTTGAAAATTTTTGAAGTCTATCTTCCGAATTTGAAGTCGAATTTCATCAATTCTTATATATTTGAGTGAGTTTGCGACTAACTTTGTCAGCAATCGTCCATTTACTTCCATTGGAGCCCATTGAGGTCGATTGTCACTTTGTTTTGATTGAAAATTTCCAAAGTATATCTTCCGAATTTGAAGTCGAATCTCATCAATTCTTATATATTTGAGTGAGTTTGCAACTAACTTTGTCAGCAATTGTCGATTTACATCTATGAAGCCCATTGAGGTCAATTGTCACTTTGTTTTGATTGAAAATTTCCAAAGTATATCTTCCGAATTTGAAGTCGAATCTCATCAATTCTTATATTTTTGAGTGAGTTTGCAACTAACTTTGTCAGCAATCTTCGATTTACATCTATGAAGCCCATTGAGGTCGATTGTCACTTTGTGTTGTTCGAAAACTTTTAAAGTCTATCTTCCGAATTTGAAGTCGAATCTTATCAATTCTTATATATTTGAGAGAGATTGCAACTAACATTGTCAGCAATCGTCCATTTACTTCCATTGAAGCCCATTGAGGTCGATTGTCACTTTGTATTGATTGAAAATTTTTAAAGTCTTTCCTCCGAATTTGAAGTCGAATCTCATCAGTTCTTATATATTTGAGTAAATTTTCAACTAACTTTCTCAGCAATCTTCGATTCACTTCCATTGAAGCCCATTGAGGTCGATTGTCACTTTGTGTTGTTTGAAAACTTTTGAAGTCTATCTTCCGAATTTGAAGTCGAATCTCATCAATTCTAATATATTTGAGTGAGTTTGCGACTAACTTTGTCAGCAATCGTCCATTTACTTCCATTGAAGCCCATTGAGGTCGATTGTCACTTTGTATTGATTGAAAGTTTTTAAAGTCTTTCCTCCGAATTTGAAGTCGAATCTCATCAGTTCTTATATATTTGAGTGAGTTTGCGACTAACTTTGTCAGCAATCGTCCATTTACTTCCATTGAAGCCCATTGAGGTCGATTGTCACTTTGTATTGATTGAAAATTTTCAAAGTCTATCTTCCGAATTTGAAGTCGAATCTCATCAATTCTTATATATTTGAGTGAGTTTGCAACTAACTTTGTCAGATATCGTCGATTTACATTTATTGAAGCCCATTGAGGTCGATTGTCTCTATGTGTTGTTTAGAAATTTTCAAAGTCTATCTTCCGAATTAGAAGTCGAATCTCATCAATTCTTATATATTTGAGTCAAATTGCAACTAACTTTGTCAGCAATCCTCGATTTACATCCATTGAAGCCCATTGAGGTCGATTGTCTCTTTGTGTTGTTTAAAAATTTTCAAAGTCTATCTTCCGAATTTAAAGTCGAATCTCATCAATTCTTATATATTTGAGTAAGTTTGCAACTAACTTTGTCAGATATCGTCGATTTACATTTATTGAAGCCCATTGAGGTCGATTGTCTCTATGTGTTGTTTAGAAATTTTCAAAGTCTATCTTCCGAATTAGAAGTCGAATCTCATCAATTCTTATATATTTGAGTCAAATTGCAACTAACTTTGTCAGCAATCGTCGATTTACATCAATTGAAGCCCATTAAGGTCGATTGTCACTTTGTGTTGTTTGAAAATTTTCAAAGTCTATCTTCCGAGTTTGAAGTCGAATCTCATCAATTCTTATATATTTGAGTGAGTTTGCAACTAACTCTGTCAGCAATCCTCGATTTACATCCATTGAAGCCCATTGAGCTCGATTGTCACTTTGTGTTGTTTAAAAATTTTTAAAGTCTATCTTCCGAATTTGAAGTCGAATCTCATCAATTCTTATATATTTGAGTAAGTTTGCAACTAACTTTGTCAGTTATCGTCGATTTACATTTATTGAAGACCATTGAGGTCGATTGTCACTTTGTGATGTTTGAAAATTTTCAAAGTCTATCTTCCGAATTAGAAGTCGAATCTCATCAATTCTTATATATTTGAGTAATTTTGCAACTAACTTTTTCAGCAATCTTCGATTCACTTCCATTGAAGCCCATTGAGGTCGATTGTCTCTTTGTGTTGTTTAAAAATTTTCAAAGTCTATCTTCCGAATTTAAAGTCGAATCTCATCAATTCTTATATATTTGAGTAAGTTTGCAACTAACTTTGTCAGATATCGTCGATTTACATTTATTGAAGCCCATTGAGGTCGATTGTCTCTATGTGTTGTTTAGAAATTTTCAAAGTCTATCTTCCGAATTAGAAGTCGAATCTCATCAATTCTTATATATTTGAGTCAAATTGCAACTAACTTTGTCAGCAATCGTCGATTTACATCAATTGAAGACCATTGAGGTCGATTGTCACTTTGTGATGTTTGAAAATTTTCAAAGTCTATCTTCCGAATTAGAAGTCGAATCTCATCAATTCTTATATATTTGAGTAATTTTGCAACTAACTTTTTCAGCAATCTTCGATTCACTTCCATTGAAGCCCATTGAGGTCGATTGTCTCTTTGTGTTGTTTAAAAATTTTCAAAGTCTATCTTCCGAATTTAAAGTCGAATCTCATCAATTCTTATATATTTGAGTAAGTTTGCAACTAACTTTGTCAGATATCGTCGATTTACATTTATTGAAGCCCATTGAGGTCGATTGTCTCTATGTGTTGTTTAGAAATTTTCAAAGTCTATCTTCCGAATTAGAAGTCGAATCTCATCAATTCTTATATATTTGAGTCAAATTGCAACTAACTTTGTCAGCAATCGTCGATTTACATCAATTGAAGCCCATTAAGGTCGATTGTCACTTTGTGTTGTTTGAAAACTTTTAAAGTCTATCTTCCGAATTTGAAGTCGAATCTTATCAATTCTTATATATTTGAGAGAGATTGCAACTAACTTTGTCAGCGATCGTCCATTTACTTCCATTGAAGCCCATTGAGGTCGATTGTCACTTTGTATTGATTGAAAATTTTTAAAGTCTTTCCTCCGAATTTGAAGTCGAATCTCATCAGTTCTTATATATTTGAGTAAATTTTCAACTAACTTTGTCAGCAATCTTCGATTCACTTCCATTGAAGCCCATTGAGGTCGATTGTCACTTTGTGTTGTTTAAAAATTTTCAAAGTCTATCTTCCGAATTTGGAGTCGAATCTCATCAATTCTTATATATTTGAGTGAGTTTGCAACTAACTTTGTCAGCAATCGTCGATTTACATCCGTTGAAGCCCATTGAGGTCGATTGTCACTTTGTGTTGTTTGAAAACTTTTAAAGTCTATCTTCCGAATTTGAAGTCGAATCTTATCAATTCTTATATATTTGAGAGAGATTGCAACTAACTTTGTCAGCAATCGTCCATTTACTTCCATTGAAGCCCATTGAGGTCGATTGTCACTTTGTATTGATTGAAAAATTTTAAAGTCTTTCCTCCAAATTTGAAGTCGAATCTCATCAGTTCTTATATATTTGAGTAAATTTTCAACTAACTTTGTCAGCAATCTTCGATTCACTTCCATTGAAGCCCATTGAGGTCAATTGTCACTTTGTTTTGATTGAAAATTTCCAAAGTATATCTTCCGAATTTGAAGTCGAATCTCATCAATTCTTATATTTTTGAGTGAGTTTGCAACTAACTTTGTCAGCAATCGTCGATTTACATCTATGAAGCCCATTGAGGTCGATTGTCACTTTGTGTTGTTTGAAAACTTTTAAAGTCTATCTTCCGAATTTGAAGTCGAATCTTATCAATTCTTATATATTTGAGAGAGATTGCAACTTACTTTGTCAGCAATCGTCCATTTACTTCCATTGAAGCCCATTGAGGTCGATTGTCACTTTGTATTGATTGAAAATTTTTAAAGTCTTTCCTCCGAATTTGAAGTCGAATCTCATCAGTTCTTATATATTTGAGTAAATTTTCAACTAACTTTATCAGCAGTCTTCGATTCACTTCCATTGAAACCCATTGAGGTCGATTGTCACTTTGTGTTGTTTAAAAATTTTCAAAGTCTATCTTCCGAATTTGGAGTCGAATCTCATCAATTCTTATATATTTGAGTGAGTTTGCAACGAACTTTGTCAGCAATCGTCGATTTACATCCGTTGAAGCCCATTGAGGTCGATTGTCACTTTGTGTTGTTTGAAAATTTTTAAAGTCTATCTCCCGAATTTGAAGTCGAATCTCATCAATTCTTATATATTTGAGTGAGTTTGCAACTAACTTTGTCAGCAATCGTCCATTTACTTCCATTGAAGCCCATTGAGGTCGATTGTCACTTTATATTGATTGAAAATTTTCAAAGTCTATCTTCAGAATTTGAAGTCGAATCTCATCAATTCTTATATATTTGAGTGAGTTCGCAACTAACTTTGTCAGATATCGTCGATTTACATTTATTGAAGCCCATTGAGGTCGATTGTCACTTTGTGTTGTTTGAAAATTTTCGAAGTCTATCTTCCGAATTTGAAGTCGAATCTCATCAATTCTAATATATTTGAGTGAGTTTGCGACTAACTTTGTCAGCAATCGTCCATTTACTTCCATTGAAGCCCATTGAGGTCGATTGTCACTTTGTATTGATTGAAAGTTTTTAAAGTCTTTCCTCCGAATTTGAAGTCGAATCTCATCAGTTCTTATATATTTGAGTGAGTTTGCGACTAACTTTGTCAGCAATCGTCCATTTACTTCCATTGAAGCCCATTGAGGTCGATTGTCACTTTGTATTGATTGAAAATTTACAAAGTCTATCTTCCGAATTTGAAGTCGAATCTCATCAATTCTTATATATTTGAGTGAGTTTGCAACTAACTTTGTCAGCAATTGTCGATTTACATCTATGAAGCCCATTGAGGTCGATTGTCACTTTGTGTTGTTTGAAAATTTTTGAAGTCTATCTTCCGAATTTGAAGTCGAATTTCATCAATTCTTATATATTTGAGTGAGTTTGCGACTAACTTTGTCAGCAATCGTCCATTTACTTCCAATGGAGCCCATTGAGGTCGATTGTCACTTTGTTTTGATTGAACATTTCCAAAGTATATCTTCCGAATTTGAAGTCGAATCTCATCAATTCTTATATATTTGAGTGAGTTTGCAACTAACTTTGTCAGCAATTGTCGATTTACATCTATGAAGCCCATTGAGGTCAATTGTCACTTTGTTTTGATTGAAAATTTCCAAAGTATATCTTCCGAATTTGAAGTCGAATCTCATCAATTCTTATATTTTTGAGTGAGTTTGCAACTAACTTTGTCAGCAATCTTCGATTTACATCTATGAAGCCCATTGAGGTCGATTGTCACTTTGTGTTGTTTGAAAACTTTTAAAGTCTATCTTCCGAATTTGAAGTCGAATCTTATCAATTCTTATATATTTGAGAGAGATTGCAACTAACATTGTCAGCAATCGTCCATTTACTTCCATTGAAGCCCATTGAGGTCGATTGTCACTTTGTATTGATTGAAAATTTTTAAAGTCTTTCCTCCGAATTTGAAGTCGAATCTCATCAGTTCTTATATATTTGAGTAAATTTTCAACTAACTTTCTCAGCAATCTTCGATTCACTTCCATTGAAGCCCATTGAGGTCGATTGTCACTTTGTGTTGTTTGAAAACTTTTGAAGTCTATCTTCCGAATTTGAAGTCGAATCTCATCAATTCTAATATATTTGAGTGAGTTTGCGACTAACTTTGTCAGCAATCGTCCATTTACTTCCATTGAAGCCCATTGAGGTCGATTGTCACTTTGTATTGATTGAAAGTTTTTAAAGTCTTTCCTCCGAATTTGAAGTCGAATCTCATCAGTTCTTATATATTTGAGTGAGTTTGCAACTAACTTTGTCAGCAATCTTCGATTTACATCTATGAAGCCCATTGAGGTCGATTGTCACTTTGTGTTGTTTGAAAACTTTTAAAGTCTATCTTCCGAATTTGAAGTCGAATCTTATCAATTCTTATATATTTGAGAGAGATTGCAACTAACATTGTCAGCAATCGTCCATTTACTTCCATTGAAGCCCATTGAGGTCGATTGTCACTTTGTATTGATTGAAAATTTTTAAAGTCTTTCCTCCGAATTTGAAGTCGAATCTCATCAGTTCTTATATATTTGAGTAAATTTTCAACTAACTTTCTCAGCAATCTTCGATTCACTTCCATTGAAGCCCATTGAGGTCGATTGTCACTTTGTGTTGTTTGAAAACTTTTGAAGTCTATCTTCCGAATTTGAAGTCGAATCTCATCAATTCTAATATATTTGAGTGAGTTTGCGACTAACTTTGTCAGCAATCGCCCATTTACTTCCATTGAAGCCTATTGAGGTCGATTGTCACTTTGTATTGATTGAAAATTTTTGAAGTCTTTCCTCCGAATTTGAAGTCGAATCTCATCAGTTCTTATATATTTGAGTAAATTTTCAACTAACTTTCTCAGCAATCTTCGATTCACTTCCATTGAAGCCCATTGAGGTCGATTGTCACTTTGTGTTGTTTAAAAATTTTCAAAGTCTATCTTCCGAATTTGGAGTCGAATCTCATCAATTCTTATATATTTGAGTGAGTTTGCAACTAACTTTATCAGCAATCGTCGATTTACATCCGTTGAAGCCCATTGAGGTCGATTGTCACTTTGTGTTGTTTGAAAATTTTTGAAGTCTATCTTCCGAATTTGAAGTCGAATCTCATCAATTCTTATATTTTCGAGTGAGTTTGCAACTAACTTTGTCAGCAATCGTCGATTTACTTCTATGAAGCCCATTGAGGTCGATTGTCACTTTATGTTGTTTGGAAATTTTCGAAGTCTATCTTCCGAATTCGAAGTCGAATCTCATCAATTCTTATATATTTGAGAGAGATTGCAACTAACTTTGTCAGCAATCGTCCATTTACTTCCATTGAAGCCCATTGAGGTCGATTGTCACTTTGTATTGATTGAAAATTTTCAAAGTCTACCTTTCGAATTTGAAGTCGAATCTCATCAATTCTTATATATTTGAGTGAATTTGCGACTAACTTTGTCAGATATCGTCGATTTACATTTATTGAAGCCCATTGTGGTCGATTGTCACTTTGTGTTGTTTAAAAATTTTCAAAGTCTATCTTCCGAATTTGAAGTCGAATCTCATCAATTCTTATATAGTAGAGTGAGTTTGCTACTAACTTTGTCAGCAATCGTCGATTTACATCCCTTGATGCCCATTGAGGTCGATTGTCACTTTGTGTTGTTTGAAAATTTTTGTAGTCTATCTTCCGAATTTGAAGTCGAATCTCATCAATTCTTATATATTTGAGTGAATTTGCGACTAACTTTGTCAGCAATCGTCCATTTACTTCCATTGAAGCCCATTGAGGTCGATTGTCACTTTGTATTGATTGAAAATTTTCAAAGTCTATCTTCCGAATTTGAAGTCGAATCTCATCAATTCTTATATATTTGAGTGAGTTTGCAACTAACTTTGTCAGCAATTGTCGATTTACATCTATGAAGCCCATTGAGGTCAATTGTCACTTTGTGTTGTTTGAAAATTTTCGAAGTCTATCTTCCGAATTTGAAGTCGAATCTCATCAATTCTTATATATTTGAGTGAGTTTGCAACTAACTTTGTCAGCAATCGTCGATTTACATCTATGAAGCCCATTGAGGTCGATTGTCACTTTGTGTTGTTTGAAAACTTTTGAAGTCTATCTTCCGAATTTGAAGTCGAATCTTATCAATTCTTATATATTTGAGTGAGTTTGCAACTAACTTTGTCAGCAATCGTCGATTTACATCTATGAAGCCCATTGAGGTCGATTGTCACTTTGTGTTGTTTGAAAACTTTTGAAGTCTATCTTCCGAATTTGAAGTCGAATCTTATCAATTCTTATATATTTGAGAGAGATTGCAACTACCTTTGTCAGCAATCGTCCATTTACTTCCATTGAAGCCCATTGAGGTCGATTGTCACTTTATATTGATTGAAAATTTTCAAAGACTATCTTCCGAATTTGAAGTCGAATCTCATCAATTCTTATATATTTGAGTGAGTTTGCGACTAACTTTGTCAGCAATCGTCCATTGACTTCCATTGAAGCCCATTGAGGTCGATTGTCACTTTGTATTGATTGAAAGTTTTTAAAGTCTTTCCTCCGAATTTGAAGTCGAATCTCATCAGTTCTTATATATTTGAGTAAATTTTCAACTAATTTTATCAGCAATCTTCGATTCACTTCCATTGAAGCCCATTGAGGTCGATTGTCACTTTGTGTTGTTTAAAAATTTTTAAAGTCTATTTTCCGAATTTGAAGTCGAATCTCATCAATTCTTATATATTTGAGTGAGTTTGCAACTAACTTTGTCAGCAATTGTCGATTTACACATATGAATCCCATTGAGGTCAATTGTCACTTTGTGTTGTTTGAAAATTTTCGAAGTCTATCTTCCGAGTTTGAAGTCGAATCTCATCAATTCTTATATATTTGAGTGAGTTTGCAACTAACTTTGTCAGCAATCGTCCATTTACTTCCATTGAAGCCCATTGAGGTCGATTGTCACTTTATGTTGTTTGAAAATTTTCGAAGTATATCTTCCGAATTCGAAGTCGAATCTCATCAATTCTTATATATTCGAGAGAGATTGCAACTAACTTTGTCAGCAATCGTCCATTTACTTCCATTGAAGCCCATTGAGGTCGATTGTCACTTTGTATTGATTGAAAATTTTCAAAGTCTACCTTCCGAATTTGAAGTCGAATCTCATCAGTTCTTATATATTTGAGTAAATTTTCAACTAACTTTGTCAGCAATCTTCGATTCACTTCCATTGAAGCCCATTGAGGTCGATTGTCACTTTGTGTTGTTTAAAAATTTTCAAAGTCTATCTTCCGAATTTGAAGTCGAATCTCATCAGTTCTTATATATTTGAGTGAGTTTGCGACTAACTTTGTCAGCAATCCTCGATTTACATCCATTGGAGCCCATTGAGGTCGATTGTCACTTTGTGTTGTTTGAAAATTTTTAAAGTCTATCTCCCGAATTTGAAGTCGAATCTCATCAATTCTTATATATTTGAGTGAGTTTGCAACTAACTTTGTCAGCAATCGTCCATTTACTTCCATTGAAGCCCATTGAGGTCGATTGTCACTTTATATTGATTGAAAATTTTCAAAGTCTATCTTCAGAATTTGAAGTCGAATCTCATCAATTCTTATATATTTGAGTGAGTTGGCAACTAACTTTGTCAGATATCGTCGATTTACATTTATTGAAGCCCATTGAGGTCGATTGTCACTTTGTGTTGTTTGAAAATTTTCGAAGTCTATCTTCCGAATTTGAAGTCGAATCTCATCAATTCTTATATATTTGAGTGAGTTTGCGACTAACTTTGTCAGCAATCGTCCATTTACTTCCATTGAAGCCCATTGAGGTCGATTGTCACTTTGTATTGATTGAAAGTTTTTAAAGTCTTTCCTCCGAATTTGAAGTCGAATCTCATCAGTTCTTATATATTTGAGTAAATTTTCAACTAACTTTGTCAGCAATCTTCGATTCACTCCCATTGAAGCCCATTGAGGTCGATTGTCACTTTGTGTTGTTTAAAAATTTTCAAAGTCTATCTTCCGAATTTGGAGTCGAATCTCATCAATTCTTATATATTTGAGTGAGTTTGCAACTAACTTTGTCAGCAATTGTCGATTTACACATATGAATCCCATTGAGGTCAATTGTCACTTTGTGTTGTTTGAAAATTTTCGAAGTCTATCTTCCGAGTTTGAAGTCGAATCTCATCAATTCTTATATTTTTGAGTGAGTTTGCAACTAACTTTGTCAGCAATCCTCGATTTCCATCCATTGGAGCCCATTGAGGTCGATTGTCACTTTGTGTTGTTTGAAAATTTTTAAAGTCTATTTTCCGAACTAGAAGTCGAATCTCATCAATTCTTATATATATGAGTGAAGTTGCAACTAACTTTGTCAGCAATCGTCCATTTACTTCCATTGAAGGCCATTGAGGTCGATTGTCACTTTATATTGATTGAAAATTTTCAAAGTCTATCTTCAGAATTTGAAGTCGAATCTCATCAATTCTTATACATTTGAGTGAGTTCGCAACTAACTTTGTCAGATATCGTCGATTTACATTTATTGAAGCCCATTGAGGTCGATTGTCACTTTATGTTGTTTGAAAATTTTCGAAGTATATCTTCCGAATTCGAAGTCGAATCTCATCAATTCTTATATATTCGAGAGAGATTGCAACTAACTTTGTCAGCAATCGTCCATTTACTTCCATTGAAGCCCATTGAGGTCGATTGTCACTTTGTATTGATTGAAAATTTTCAAAGTCTACCTTCCGAATTTGAAGTCGAATCTCATCAATTCTTATATATTTGAGTGAATTTGCGACTAACTTTGTCAGATATCGTCGATTTACATTTATTGAAGCCCATTGTGGTCGATTGTCACTTTGTGTTGTTTAAAAATTTTCAAAGTCTATCTTCCGAATTTGAAGTCGAATCTCATCAGTTCTTATATATTTGAGTGAGTTTGCGACTAACTTTGTCAGCAATCGTCCATTTACTTCCATTGAAGCCCATTGAGGTCGATTGTCACTTTGTATTGATTGAAAGTTTTTAAAGTCTTTCCTCCGAATTTGAAGTCGAATCTCATCAGTTCTTATATATTTGAGTAAATTTTCAACTATCTCTGTCAGCAATCTTCGATTCACTTCCATTGAAGCCCATTGAGGTCGATTGTCACTTTGTGTTGTTTAAAAATTCTCAAAGTCTATCTTCCGAATTTGAAGTCGAATCTCATCAATTCTTATATATTTGAGTGAGTTTGCAACTAACTTTGTCAGCAATCGTCGATTTACATCTATGAAGCCCATTGAGGTCGATTGTCACTTTGTGTTGTTTGAAAACTTTTGAAGTCTATCTTCCGAATTTGAAGTCGAATCTTATCAATTCTTATATATTTGAGTGAGTTTGCAACTAACTTTGTCAGCAATCGTCGATTTACATCTATGAAGCCCATTGAGGTCGATTGTCACTTTGTGTTGTTTGAAAACTTTTGAAGTCTATCTTCCGAATTTGAAGTCGAATCTTATCAATTCTTATATATTTGAGAGAGATTGCAACTACCTTTGTCAGCAATCGTCCATTTACTTCCATTGAAGCCCATTGAGGTCGATTGTCACTTTATATTGATTGAAAATTTTCAAAGACTATCTTCCGAATTTGAAGTCGAATCTCATCAATTCTTATATATTTGAGTGAGTTTGCGACTAACTTTGTCAGCAATCGTCCATTGACTTCCATTGAAGCCCATTGAGGTCGATTGTCACTTTGTATTGATTGAAAGTTTTTAAAGTCTTTCCTCCGAATTTGAAGTCGAATCTCATCAGTTCTTATATATTTGAGTAAATTTTCAACTAATTTTATCAGCAATCTTCGATTCACTTCCATTGAAGCCCATTGAGGTCGATTGTCACTTTGTGTTGTTTAAAAATTTTTAAAGTCTATTTTCCGAATTTGAAGTCGAATCTCATCAATTCTTATATATTTGAGTGAGTTTGCAACTAACTTTGTCAGCAATTGTCGATTTACACATATGAATCCCATTGAGGTCAATTGTCACTTTGTGTTGTTTGAAAATTTTCGAAGTCTATCTTCCGAGTTTGAAGTCGAATCTCATCAATTCTTATATATTTGAGTGAGTTTGCAACTAACTTTGTCAGCAATCGTCCATTTACTTCCATTGAAGCCCATTGAGGTCGATTGTCACTTTATGTTGTTTGAAAATTTTCGAAGTATATCTTCCGAATTCGAAGTCGAATCTCATCAATTCTTATATATTCGAGAGAGATTGCAACTAACTTTGTCAGCAATCGTCCATTTACTTCCATTGAAGCCCATTGAGGTCGATTGTCACTTTGTATTGATTGAAAATTTTCAAAGTCTACCTTCCGAATTTGAAGTCGAATCTCATCAGTTCTTATATATTTGAGTAAATTTTCAACTAACTTTGTCAGCAATCTTCGATTCACTTCCATTGAAGCCCATTGAGGTCGATTGTCACTTTGTGTTGTTTAAAAATTTTCAAAGTCTATCTTCCGAATTTGAAGTCGAATCTCATCAGTTCTTATATATTTGAGTGAGTTTGCGACTAACTTTGTCAGCAATCCTCGATTTACATCCATTGGAGCCCATTGAGGTCGATTGTCACTTTGTGTTGTTTGAAAATTTTTAAAGTCTATCTCCCGAATTTGAAGTCGAATCTCATCAATTCTTATATATTTGAGTGAGTTTGCAACTAACTTTGTCAGCAATCGTCCATTTACTTCCATTGAAGCCCATTGAGGTCGATTGTCACTTTATATTGATTGAAAATTTTCAAAGTCTATCTTCAGAATTTGAAGTCGAATCTCATCAATTCTTATATATTTGAGTGAGTTGGCAACTAACTTTGTCAGATATCGTCGATTTACATTTATTGAAGCCCATTGAGGTCGATTGTCACTTTGTGTTGTTTGAAAATTTTCGAAGTCTATCTTCCGAATTTGAAGTCGAATC
Organism: Diorhabda elongata; assembly: GCA_026230145.1. Taxonomy (NCBI): domain Eukaryota; kingdom Metazoa; phylum Arthropoda; class Insecta; order Coleoptera; family Chrysomelidae; genus Diorhabda; species Diorhabda elongata. The sequence goes on from CM047936.1 coordinate 11,260,571, forward strand.
TCATCAATTCTTATATATTTGAGTGAGTTTGCGACTAACTTTGTCAGCAATCGTCCATTTACTTCCATTGAAGCCCATTGAGGTCGATTGTCACTTTGTATTGATTGAAAGTTTTTAAAGTCTTTCCTCCGAATTTGAAGTCGAATCTCATCAGTTCTTATATATTTGAGTAAATTTTCAACTAACTTTGTCAGCAATCTTCGATTCACTCCCATTGAAGCCCATTGAGGTCGATTGTCACTTTGTGTTGTTTAAAAATTTTCAAAGTCTATCTTCCGAATTTGGAGTCGAATCTCATCAATTCTTATATATTTGAGTGAGTTTGCAACTAACTTTGTCAGCAATTGTCGATTTACACATATGAATCCCATTGAGGTCAATTGTCACTTTGTGTTGTTTGAAAATTTTCGAAGTCTATCTTCCGAGTTTGAAGTCGAATCTCATCAATTCTTATATTTTTGAGTGAGTTTGCAACTAACTTTGTCAGCAATCCTCGATTTCCATCCATTGGAGCCCATTGAGGTCGATTGTCACTTTGTGTTGTTTGAAAATTTTTAAAGTCTATTTTCCGAACTAGAAGTCGAATCTCATCAATTCTTATATATATGAGTGAAGTTGCAACTAACTTTGTCAGCAATCGTCCATTTACTTCCATTGAAGGCCATTGAGGTCGATTGTCACTTTATATTGATTGAAAATTTTCAAAGTCTATCTTCAGAATTTGAAGTCGAATCTCATCAATTCTTATACATTTGAGTGAGTTCGCAACTAACTTTGTCAGATATCGTCGATTTACATTTATTGAAGCCCATTGAGGTCGATTGTCACTTTATGTTGTTTGAAAATTTTCGAAGTATATCTTCCGAATTCGAAGTCGAATCTCATCAATTCTTATATATTCGAGAGAGATTGCAACTAACTTTGTCAGCAATCGTCCATTTACTTCCATTGAAGCCCATTGAGGTCGATTGTCACTTTGTATTGATTGAAAATTTTCAAAGTCTACCTTCCGAATTTGAAGTCGAATCTCATCAATTCTTATATATTTGAGTGAATTTGCGACTAACTTTGTCAGATATCGTCGATTTACATTTATTGAAGCCCATTGTGGTCGATTGTCACTTTGTGTTGTTTAAAAATTTTCAAAGTCTATCTTCCGAATTTGAAGTCGAATCTCATCAGTTCTTATATATTTGAGTGAGTTTGCGACTAACTTTGTCAGCAATCGTCCATTTACTTCCATTGAAGCCCATTGAGGTCGATTGTCACTTTGTATTGATTGAAAGTTTTTAAAGTCTTTCCTCCGAATTTGAAGTCGAATCTCATCAGTTCTTATATATTTGAGTAAATTTTCAACTATCTCTGTCAGCAATCTTCGATTCACTTCCATTGAAGCCCATTGAGGTCGATTGTCACTTTGTGTTGTTTAAAAATTCTCAAAGTCTATCTTCCGAATTTGGAGTCGAATCTCATCAATTTTTATAAATTTGAGTGAGTTTGCAACTAACTTTGTCAGCAATTGTCGATTTACACATATGAATCCCATTGAGGTCAATAGTCACTTTGTGTTGTTTGAAAATTTTCGAAGTCTATCTTCCGAGTTTGAAGTCGAATCTCATCAATTCTTATATTTTTGAGTGAGTTTGCAACTAACTTTGTCAGCAATCCTCGATTTACATCCATTGGAGCCCATTGAGGTCGATTGTCACTTTGTGTTGTTTGAAAATTTTTAAAGTCTATCTCCCGAATTTGAAGTCGAATCTCATCAATTCTTATGTATTTGAGTGAGTTTGCAACTAACTTTGTCAGCAATCGTCCATTTACTTCCATTGAAGCCCATTGAGGTCGATTGTCACTTTGTATTGATTGAAAGTTTTTAAAGTCTTTCCTCCGAATTTGAAGTCGAATCTCATCAGTTCTTATATATTTGAGTAAATTTTCAACTATCTCTGTCAGCAATCTTCGATTCACTTCCATTGAAGCCCATTGAGGTCGATTGTCACTTTGTGTTGTTTAAAAATTCTCAAAGTCTATCTTCCGAATTTGGAGTCGAATCTCATCAATTCTTATATATTTGAGTGAGTTTGCAACTAACTTTGTCAGCAATTGTCGATTTACACATATGAATCCCATTGAGGTCAATTGTCACTTTGTGTTGTTTGAAAATTTTCGAAGTCTATCTTCCGAGTTTGAAGTCGAATCTCATCAATTCTTATATTTTTGAGTGAGTTTGCAACTAACTTTGTCAGCAATCCTCGATTTCCATCCATTGGAGCCCATTGAGGTCGATTGTCACTTTGTGTTGTTTGAAAATTTTTAAAGTCTATTTTCCGAACTAGAAGTCGAATCTCATCAATTCTTATATATATGAGTGAAGTTGCAACTAACTTTGTCAGCAATCGTCCATTTACTTCCATTGAAGGCCATTGAGGTCGATTGTCACTTTATATTGATTGAAAATTTTCAAAGTCTATCTTCAGAATTTGAAGTCGAATCTCATCAATTCTTATACATTTGAGTGAGTTCGCAACTAACTTTGTCAGATATCGTCGATTTACATTTATTGAAGCCCATTGAGGTCGATTGTCACTTTATGTTGTTTGAAAATTTTCGAAGTATATCTTCCGAATTCGAAGTCGAATCTCATCAATTCTTATATATTCGAGAGAGATTGCAACTAACTTTGTCAGCAATCGTCCATTTACTTCCATTGAAGCCCATTGAGGTCGATTGTCACTTTGTATTGATTGAAAATTTTCAAAGTCTACCTTCCGAATTTGAAGTCGAATCTCATCAATTCTTATATATTTGAGTGAATTTGCGACTAACTTTGTCAGATATCGTCGATTTACATTTATTGAAGCCCATTGTGGTCGATTGTCACTTTGTGTTGTTTAAAAATTTTCAAAGTCTATCTTCCGAATTTGAAGTCGAATCTCATCAGTTCTTATATATTTGAGTGAGTTTGCGACTAACTTTGTCAGCAATCGTCCATTTACTTCCATTGAAGCCCATTGAGGTCGATTGTCACTTTGTATTGATTGAAAGTTTTTAAAGTCTTTCCTCCGAATTTGAAGTCGAATCTCATCAGTTCTTATATATTTGAGTAAATTTTCAACTATCTCTGTCAGCAATCTTCGATTCACTTCCATTGAAGCCCATTGAGGTCGATTGTCACTTTGTGTTGTTTAAAAATTCTCAAAGTCTATCTTCCGAATTTGGAGTCGAATCTCATCAATTTTTATAAATTTGAGTGAGTTTGCAACTAACTTTGTCAGCAATTGTCGATTTACACATATGAATCCCATTGAGGTCAATAGTCACTTTGTGTTGTTTGAAAATTTTCGAAGTCTATCTTCCGAGTTTGAAGTCGAATCTCATCAATTCTTATATTTTTGAGTGAGTTTGCAACTAACTTTGTCAGCAATCCTCGATTTACATCCATTGGAGCCCATTGAGGTCGATTGTCACTTTGTGTTGTTTGAAAATTTTTAAAGTCTATCTCCCGAATTTGAAGTCGAATCTCATCAATTCTTATGTATTTGAGTGAGTTTGCAACTAACTTTGTCAGCAATCGTCCATTTACTTCCATTGAAGCCCATTGAGGTCGATTGTCACTTTATATTGATTGAAAATTTTCAAAGTCTATCTTCAGAATTTGAAGTCGAATCTCATCAATTCTTATATATTTGAGTGAGTTCGCAACTAACTTTGTCAGATATCGTCGATTTACATTTATTGAAGCCCATTGAGGTCGATTGTCACTTTGTGTTGTTTGAAAATTTTCGAAGTCTATCTTCCGAATTTGAAGTCGAATCTCATCAATTCTTATATATTTGAGTGAGTTTGCAACTAACTTTGTCAGCAATCGTCGATTTACATCCGTTGAAGCCCATTGAGGTCGATTGTCACTTTGTGTTGTTTGAAAATTTTTAAAGTCTATCTCCCGAATTTGAAGTCGAATCTCATCAATTCTTATATATTTGAGTGAGTTTGCAACTAACTTTGTCAGCAATCGTCCATTTACTTCCATTGAAGCCCATTGAGGTCGATTGTCACTTTATATTGATTGAAAATTTTCAAAGTCTATCTTCAGAATTTGAAGTCGAATCTCATCAATTCTTATATATTTGAGTGAGTTCGCAACTTACTTTGTCAGATATCGTCGATTTACATTTATTGAAGCCCATTGAGGTCGATTGTCACTTTGTGTTGTTTGAAAATTTTCGAAGTCTATCTTCCGAATTTGAAGTCGAATCTCATCAATTCTTATATATTTGAGTGAGTTTGCGACTAACTTTGTCAGCAATCGTCCATTTACTTCCATTGAAGCCCATTGAGGTCGATTGTCACTTTGTATTGATTGAAAGTTTTTAAAGTCTTTCCTCCGAATTTGAAGTCGAATCTCATCAGTTCTTATATATTTGAGTAAATTTTCAACTAACTTTGTCAGCAATCTTCGATTCACTTCCATTGAAGCCCATTGAGGTCGATTGTCACTTTGTGTTGTTTAAAAATTTTCAAAGTCTATCTTCCGAATTTGGAGTCGAATCTCATCAATTCTTATATATTTGAGTGAGTTTGCAACTAACTTTGTCAGCAATTGTCGATTTACACATATGAATCCCATTGAGGTCAATTGTCACTTTGTGTTGTTTGAAAATTTTCGAAGTCTATCTTCCGAGTTTGGAGTCGAATCTCATCAATTCTTATATTTTTGAGTGAGTTTGCAACTAACTTTGTCAGCAATCCTCGATTTACATCCATTGGAGCCCATTGAGGTCGATTGTCACTTTGTGTTGTTTGAAAATTTTTAAAGTCTATTTTCCGAACTAGAAGTCGAATCTCATCAATTCTTATATATATGAGTGAAGTTGCAACTAACTTAGTCAGCAATCGTCCATTTACTTCCATTGAAGCCCATTGAGGTCGATTGTCACTTTATATTGATTGAAAATTTTCAAAGTCTATCTTCAGAATTTGAAGTCGAATCTCATCAATTCTTATACATTTGAGTGAGTTCGCAACTAACTTTGTCAGATATCGTCGATTTACATTTATTGAAGCCCATTGAGGTCGATTGTCACTTTATGTTGTTTGAAAATTTTCGAAGTCTATCTTCCGAATTCGAAGTCGAATCTCATCAATTCTTATATATTTGAGAGAGATTGCAACTAACTTTGTCAGCAATCGTCCATTTACTTCCATTGAAGCCCATTGAGGTCGATTGTCACTTTGTATTGATTGAAAATTTTCAAAGTCTACCTTCCGAATTTGAAGTCGAATCTCATCAATTCTTATATATTTGAGTGAATTTGCGACTAACTTTGTCAGATATCGTCGATTTACATTTATTGAAGCCCATTGTGGTCGATTGTCACTTTGTGTTGTTTAAAAATTTTCAAAGTCTATCTTCTGAATTTGAAGTCGAATCTCATCAATTCTTATATATTAGAGTGAGTTTGCTACTAATTTTGTCAGCAATCGTCGATTTACATCCCTTGAAGCCCATTGAGGTCGATTGTCACTTTGTGTTGTTTGAAAATTTTTGAAGTCTATCTTCCGAATTTGAAGTCGAATCTCATCAATTCTTATATATTTGAGTGAGTTTGCGACTAACTTTTCCAGCAATCGTCCATTTACTTCCATTGAAGCCCATTGAGGTCGATTGTCACTTTGTATTGATTGAAAATTTTCAAAGTCTATCTTCCGAATTTGAAGTCGAATCTCATCAATTCTTATATATTTGAGTGAGTTTGCAACTAACTTTGTCAGCAATTGTCGATTTACATCTATGAAGCCCATTGAGGTCAATTGTCACTTTGTGTTGTTTGAAAATTTTCGAAGTCTATCTTCCTAATTTGAAGTCGAATCTCATCAATTCTTATATATTTGAGTGAGTTTGCAACTAACTTTGTCAGCAATCGTCGATTTACATCTATGAAGCCCATTGAGGTTGATTGTCACTTTGTGTTGTTTGAAAACTTTTGAAGTCTATCTTCCGAATTTGAAGTCGAATCTTATCAATTCTTATATATTTGAGAGAGATTGCAACTACCTTTGTCAGCAATCGTCCATTTACTTCCATTGGAGCCCATTGAGGTCGATTGTCACTTTGTATTGATTGAAAATTTTTAAAGTCTTTCCTCCGAATTTGAAGTCGAATCTCATCAGTTCTTATATATTTGAGTAAATTTTCAACTAACTTTGTCAGCAATCTTCGATTCACTTCCATTGAAGCCCATTGAGGTCGATTGTCACTTTGTGTTGTTTAAAAATTTTCAAAGTCTATCTTCCGAATTTGGAGTCGAATCTCATCAATATTTGAGTGAGTTTGCAACTAACTTTGTCAGCAATCGTCGATTTACATCCGTTGAAGCCCATTGAGGTCGATTGTCACTTTGTGTTGTTTGAAAATTTTTAAAGTCTATCTTCCGAATTTGAAGTCGAATCTCATCAATTCTTATATATTTGAGTGAGTTTGCAACTAACTTTGTCAGCAATTGTCGATTTACATCTATGAAGCCCATTGAGGTCAATTGTCACTTTGTGTTGTTTGAAAATTTTCGAAGTCTATCTTCCGAATTTGAAGTCGAATCTCATCAATTCTTATATTTTTGAGTGAGTTTGCAACTAACTTTGTCAGCAATCGTCGATTTACATCTATGAAGCCCATTGAGGTCGATTGTCACTTTGTGTTGTTTGAAAACTTTTAAAGTCTATCTTCCGAATTTGAAGTCGAATCTTATCAATTCTCATATATTTGAGAGAGATTGCAACTAACTTTGTCAGCAATCGTCCATTTACTTCCATTGAAGCCCATTGAGGTCGATTGTCACTTTGTATTGATTGAAAATTTTTAAAGTCTTTCCTCCGAATTTGAAGTCGAATCTCATCAGTTCTTATATATTTGAGTAAATTTTCAACTAACTTTATCAGCAATCTTCGATTCACTTCCATTGAAGCCCATTGAGGTCGATTGTCACTTTGTGTTGTTTAAAAATTTTCAAAGTCTATCTTCCGGATTTGGAGTCGAATCTCATCAATTCTTATATATTTGAGTGAGTTTGCAACTAACTTTGTCAGCAATCGTCGATTTACATCCGTTGAAGCCCATTGAGGTCGATTGTCACTTTGTGTTGTTTGAAAATTTTTAAAGTCTATCTTCCGAATTTGAATTCGAATCTCATCAATTCTTATATATTTGAGTGAGTTTGCAACTAACTTTGTCAGCAATCGTCCATTTACTTCCATTGAAGCCCATTGAGGTCGATTGTCACTTTATATTGATTGAAAATTTTCAAAGTCTATCTTCAGAATTTGAAGTCGAATCTCATCAATTCTTATATATTTGAGTGAGTTTGCGACTAACTTTGTCAGCAATCTTCCATTTACTTCCATTGAAGCCCATTGAGGTCGATTGTCACTTTGTGTTGTTTGAAAGCTTTTAAAGTCTATCTTCCGAATTTGAAGTCGAATCTTATCAATTCTTATATATTTGAGAGAGATTGCAACTAACTTTGTCAGCAATCGTCCATTTACTTCCATTGAAGCCCATTGAGGTCGATTGTCACTTTGTATTGATTGAAAATTTTTAAAGTCTTTCCTCCGAATTTGAAGTCGAATCTCATCAGTTCTTATATATTTGAGTAAATTTTCAACTAACTTTGTCAGCAATCTTCGATTCACTTCCATTGAAGCCCATTGAGGTCGATTGTCACTTTGTGTTGTTTAAAAATTTTCAAAGTCTATCTTCCGAATTTGGAGTCGAATCTCATCAATTCTTATATATTTGAGTGGGTTTGCAACTAACTTTGTCAGCAATCGTCGATTTACATCCGTTGAAGCCCATTGAGGTTGATTGTCACTTTATGTTGTTTGAAAATTTTCGAAGTCTATCTTCCGAATTCGAAGTCGAATATCATTAATTCTTATATATTTGAGAGAGATTGCAACTAACTTTGTCAGCAATCGTCCATTTACTTCCATTGGAGCCCATTGAGGTCGATTGTCACTTTGTTTTGATTGAAAATTTCCAAAGTATATCTTCAGAATTTGAAGTCGAATCTCATCAATTCTTATATATTTGAGTGAGTTTGCAACTAACTTTGTCAGATATCGTCGATTTACATTTATTGAAGCCCATTGTGGTCGATTGTCACTATGTGTTGTTAAAAAATTTTCAAAGTCTATCTTCCGAATTTGAAATCGAATCTCATCAATTCTTATATATTTGAGTGAGTTTGCGACTAACTTTGTCAGCAATCGTCCATTTACTTCCATTGAAGCCCATTGAGGTCGATTGTCACTTTGTATTGATTGAAAATTTTCAAAGTCTATCTTCCGAATTTTAAGTCGAATCTCATCAATTCTCATATATTTGAGTGAGTTTGCAACTAACTTTGTCAGCAATCGTCCATTTACTTCCATTGAAGCCCATTGAGGTCGATTGTCACTTTATATTGATTGAAAATTTTCAAAGTCTATCTTCAGAATTTGAAGTCGAATCTCATCAATTCTTATACATTTGAGTGAGTTCGCAACTAACTTTGTCAGATATCGTCGATTTACATCTATTGAAGCCCATTGAGGTCGATGGTCACTTTGTGTTGTTTGAAAAATTTCGAAGTCTATCTTCCGAATTTGAAGTCGAATCTCATCAATTCTTATATATTTGAGTGAGTTTGCGACTAACTTTGTCAGCAATCGTCCATTTACTTCCATTGCAGCCCATTGAGGTCGATTGTCACTTTGTGTTGTTTGAAAACTTTTAAAGTCTATCTTCCGAATTTGAAGTCGAATCTTATCAATTCTTATATATTTGAGAGAGATTGCAACTAACATTGTCAGCAATCGTCCATTTACTTCCATTGAAGCCCATTGAGGTCGATTGTCACTTTGTATTGATTGAAAATTTTTAAAGTCTATCTTCCGAATTTGAAGTCGAATCTCATCAATTCTTATATATTTAAGTGAGTTTGCAACTAACTTTGTCAACAATTGTCGATTTACATCTATGAAGCCCATTGAGGTCAATTGTCACTTTGTGTTGTTTGAAAACTTTCGAAGTCTATCTTCCGAATTTGAAGTCGAATCTCATCAATTCTTATATTTTTGAGTGAGTTTGCAACTAACTTTGTCAGCAATCGTCGATTTACATCTATGAAGCCCATTGAGGTCGATTGTCACTTTGTGTTGTTTGAAAACTTTTAAAGTCTATCTTCCGAATTTGAAGTCGAATCTTATGATTTCTCATATATTTGAGAGAGATTGCAACTAACTTTGTCAGCAATCGTCCATTTACTTCCATTGAAGCCCATTGAGGTCGATTGTCACTTTATGTTGTTTGAAAATTTTCGAAGTCTATCTTCCGAATTCGAAGTCGAATCTCATCAATTCTTATATATTTGAGAGAGGTTGCAACTAACTTTGTCAGCAATCGTCCATTTACTTCCATTGAAGCCCATTGAGGTCGATTGTCACTTTGTATTGATTGAAAATTTTCAAAGTCTACCTTCCGAATTTGAAGTCGAATCTCATCAATTCTTATATATTTGAGTGAATTTGCGACTAACTTTGTCAGATATCGTCGATTCACATTTATTGAAGCCCATTGTGGTCGATTGTCACTTTGTGTTGTTTAAAAATTTTCAAAGTCTATCTTCCGAATTTGAAGTCGAATCTCATCAATTCTTATATATTAGAGTGAGTTTGCTACTAATTTTGTCATCAATCGTCGATTTACATCCCTCGAAGCCCATTGAGGTCGATTGTCACTTTGTGTTGTTTGAAAATTTTTGAAGTCTATCTTCCGAATTTGAAGTCGAATCTCATCAATTCTTATATATTTGAGTGAGTTTGCGACTAACTTTTTCAGCAATCGTCCATTTACTTCCATTGAAGCCCATTGAGGTCGATTGTCACTTTGTATTGATTGAAAATTTTCAAAGTCTATCTTCCGAATTTGAAGTCGAATCTCATCAATTCTTATATATTTGAGTGAGTTTGCAACTAACTTTGTCAGCAATTGTCGATTTACATCTATGAAGCCCATTGAGGTCAATTGTCACTTTGTGTTGTTTGAAAATTTTCGAAGTCTATCTTCCTAATTTGAAGTCGAATCTCATCAATTCTTATATATTTGAGTGAGTTTGCAACTAACTTTGTCAGCAATCGTCGATTTACATCTATGAAGCCCATTGAGGTTGATTGTCACTTTGTGTTGTTTGAAAACTTTTGAAGTCTATCTTCCGAATTTGAAGTCGAATCTTATCAATTCTTATATATTTGAGAGAGATTGCAACTACCTTTGTCAGCAATCGTCCATTTACTTCCATTGAAGCCCATTGAGGTCGATTGTCCTTTGTATTGATTGAAAATTTTTAAAGTCTTTCCTCCGAATTTGAAGTCGAATCTCATCAGTTCTTATATATTTGAGTAAATTTTCAACTAACTTTGTCAGCAATATTCGATTCACTTCCATTGAAGCCCATTGAGGTCGATTGTCACTTTGTGTTGTTTAAAAATTTTCAAAGTCTATCTTCCGAATTTGGAGTCGAATCTCATCAATTCTTATATATTTGAGTGAGTTTGCAACTAACTTTGTCAGCAATCGTCGATTTACATCCGTTGAAGCCCATTGAGGTCGATTGTCACTTTATGTTGTTTGAAAATTTTCGAAGTCTATCTTCCGAATTCGAAGTCGAATCTCATTAATTCTTATATATTTGAGAGAGATTGCAACTAACTTTGTCAGCAATCGTCCATTTACTTCCATTGGAGCCCATTGAGGTCGATTGTCACTTTGTTTTGATTGAAAATTTCCAAAGTATATCTTTCGAATTTGAAGTCGAATCTCATCAATTCTTATATATTTGAGTGAGTTTGCAACTAACTTTGTCAGATATCGTCGATTTACATTTATTGAAGCCCATTGTGGTCGATTGTCACTATGTGTTGTTAAAAAATTTTCAAAGTCTATCTTCCGAATTTGAAGTCGAATCTCATCAATTCTTATATATTTGAGTGAGTTTGCGACTAACTTTGTCAGCAATCGTCCATTTACTTCCATTGAAGCCCATTGAGGTCGATTGTCACTTTGTATTGATTGAAAATTTTCAAAGTCTATCTTCCGAATTTTAAGTCGAATCTCATCAATTCTTATATATTTGAGTGAATTTGCGACTAACTTTGTCAGATATCGTCGATTTACATTTATTGAAGCCCATTGTGGTCGATTGTCACTTTGTGTTGTTTAAAAATTTTCAAAGTCTATCTTCCGAATTTGAAGTCGAATCTCATCAATTCTTATATATTAGAGTGAGTTTGCAACTAACTTTGTCAGATATCGTCCATTTACATCCCTTGAAGCCCATTGAGGTCGATTAACACTTTGTGTTGTTTGAAAATTTTTGAAGTCTATCTTCCGAATTTGAAGTCGAATCTCATCAATTCTTATATATTTGAGTGAGTTTGCGACTAACTTTTTCAGCAATCGTCCATTTACTTCCATTGAAGCCCATTGAGGTCGATTGTCACTTTGTATTGATTGAAAATTTTCAAAGTCTATCTTCCGAATTTTAAGTCGAATCTCATCAATTCTCATATATTTGAGTGAGTTTGCAACTAACTTTGTCAGCAATCGTCCATTTACTTCCATTGAAGCCCATTGATGTCGATTGTCACTTTATATTGATTGAAAATTTTCAAAGTCTATCTTCAGAATTTGAAGTCGAATCTCATCAATTCTTATACATTTGAGTGAGTTCGCAACTAACTTTGTCAGATATCGTCGATTTACATCTATTGAAGCCCATTGAGGTCGATGGTCACTTTGTGTTGTTAGAAAATTTTCGAAGTCTATCTTCCGAATTTGAAGTCGAATCTCATCAATTCTTATATATTTGAGTGAGTTTGCGACTAACTTTGTCAGCAATCGTCCATTTACTTCCATTGCAGCCCATTGAGGTCGATTGTCACTTTGTGTTGTTTGAAAACTTTTAAAGTCTATCTTCCGAATTTGAAGTCGAATCTTATCAATTCTTATATATTTGAGAGAGATTGCAACTAACATTGTCAGCAATCGTCCATTTACTTCCATTGAAGCCCATTGAGGTCGATTGTCACTTTGTATTGATTGAAAATTTTTAAAGTCTATCTTCCGAATTTGAAGTCGAATCTCATCAATTCTTATATATTTAAGTGAGTTTGCAACTAACTTTGTCAGCAATTGTCGATTTACATCTATGAAGCCCATTGAGGTCAATTGTCACTTTGTGTTGTTTGAAAACTTTCGAAGTCTATCTTCCGAATTTGAAGTCGAATCTCATCAATTCTTATATTTTTGAGTGAGTTTGCAACTAACTTTGTCAGCAATCGTCGATTTACATCTATGAAGCCCATTGAGGTCGATTGTCACTTTGTGTTGTTTGAAAACTTTTAAAGTCTATCTTCCGAATTTGAAGTCGAATCTTATCAATTCTCATATATTTGAGAGAGATTGCAACTAACTTTGTCAGCAATCGTCCATTTACTTCCATTGAAGCCCATTGAGGTCGATTGTCACTTTATGTTGTTTGAAAATTTTCAAAGTCTACCTTCCGAATTTGAAGTCGAATCTCATCAATTCTTATATATTTGAGTGAATTTGCGACTAACTTTGTCAGATATCGTCGATTTACATTTATTGAAGCCCATTGTGGTCGATTGTCACTTTGTGTTGTTTAAAAATTTTCAAAGTCTATCTTCCGAATTTGAAGTCGAATCTCATCAATTCTTATATATTAGAGTGAGTTTGCTACTAATTTTGTCATCAATCGTCGATTTACATCCCTCGAAGCCCATTGAGGTCGATTGTCACTTTGTGTTGTTTGAAAATTTTTGAAGTCTATCTTCCGAATTTGAAGTCGAATCTCATCAATTCTTATATATTTGAGTGAGTTTGCGACTAACTTTTTCAGCAATCGTCCATTTACTTCCATTGAAGCCCATTGAGGTCGATTGTCACTTTGTATTGATTGAAAATTTTCAAAGTCTATCTTCCGAATTTGAAGTCGAATCTCATCAATTCTTATATATTTGAGTGAGTTTGCAACTAACTTTGTCAGCAATTGTCGATTTACATCTATGAAGCCCATTGAGGTCAATTGTCACTTTGTGTTGTTTGAAAATTTTCGAAGTCTATCTTCCTAATTTGAAGTCGAATCTCATCAATTCTTATATATTTGAGTGAGTTTGCAACTAACTTTGTCAGCAATCGTCGATTTACATCTATGAAGCCCATTGAGGTTGATTGTCACTTTGTGTTGTTTGAAAACTTTTGAAGTCTATCTTCCTAATTTGAAGTCGAATCTTATCAATTCTTATATATTTGAGAGAGATTGCAACTACCTTTGTCAGCAATCGTCCATTTACTTCCATTGAAGCCCATTGAGGTCGATTGTCACTTTGTATTGATTGAAAATTTTTAAAGTCTTTCCTCCGAATTTGAAGTCGAATCTCATCAGTTCTTATATATTTGAGTAAATTTTCAACTAACTTTGTCAGCAATATTCGATTCACTTCCATTGAAGCCCATTGAGGTCGATTGTCACTTTGTGTTGTTTAAAAATTTTCAAAGCCTATCTTCCGAATTTGGAGTCGAATCTCATCAATTCTTATATATTTGAGTGAGTTCGCAACTAACTTTGTCAGCAATCGTCGATTTACATCCGTTGAAGCCCATTGAGGTCGATTGTCACTTTGTGTTGTTTAAAAATTTTCAAAGTCTATCTTCCGGATTTGGAGTCGAATCTCATCAATTCTTATACATTTGAGTGAGTTCGCAACTAACTTTGTCAGATATCGTCGATTTACATTTATTGAAGCCCATTGAGGTCGATGGTCACTTTGTGTTGTTTGAAAATTTTCGAAGTCTATCTTCCGAATTTGAAGTCGAATCTCATCAATTCTTATATTTTTGAGTGAGTTTGCAACTAACTTTGTCAGCAATCGTCGATTTACATCCGTTGAAGCCCATTGAGGTCGATTGTCACTTTGTGTTGTTTGAAAATTTTTAAAGTCTATCTTCCGAATTTGAAGTCGAATCTCATCAATTCTTATATATTTGAGTGAGTTTGCAACTAACTTTGTCAGCAATCGTCCATTTACTTCCATTGAAGCCCATTGAGGTCGATTGTCACTTTGTATTGATTGAAAATTTTTAAAGTCTTTCCTCCGAATTTGGAGTCGAATCTCATCAATTCTTATATATTTGAGTAAATTTTCAACTAACTTTATCAGCAATCTTCGATTCACTTCCATTGAAGCCCATTGAGGTCGATTGTCACTTTGTGTTGTTTAAAAATTTTCAAAGTCTATCTTCCGGATTTGGAGTCGAATCTCATCAATTCTTATATATTTGAGTGAGTTTGCAACTAACTTTGTCAGCAATCGTCGATTTACATCCGTTGAAGCCCATTGAGGTCGATTGTCACTTTGTGTTGTTTAAAAATTTTCAAAGTCTATCTTCCGGATTTGGAGTCGAATCTCATCAATTCTTATATATTTGAGTGAGTTTGCAACTAACTTTGTCAGCAATCGTCGATTTACATCCGTTGAAGCCCATTGAGGTCGATTGTCACTTTGTGTTGTTTGAAAATTTTTAAAGTCTATCTTCCGAATTTGAAGTCGAATCTCATCAATTCTTATACATTTGAGTGAGTTCGCAACTAACTTTGTCAGATATCGTCGATTTACATTTATTGAAGCCCATTGAGGTCGATGGTCACTTTGTGTTGTTTGAAAATTTTCGAAGTCTATCTTCGGAATTTGAAGTCGAATCTCATCAATTCTTATATATTTGAGTGAGTTTGCGACTAACTTTGTCAGCAATCGTCCATTTACTTCCATTGCAGCCCATTGAGGTCGATTGTCACTTTGTGTTGTTTGAAAACTTTTAAAGTCTATCTTCCGAATTTGAAGTCGAATCTTATCAATTCTTATATATTTGAGAGAGATTGCAACTAACATTGTCAGCAATCGTCCATTTACTTCCATTGAAGCCCATTGAGGTCGATTGTCACTTTGTATTGATTGAAAATTTTTAAAGTCTTTCCTCCGAATTTGAAGTCGAATCTCATCAGTTCTTATATATTTGAGTAAATTTCCAACTAACTTTGTCAGCAATCTTCGATTCACTTCCATTGAAGCCCATTGAGGTCGATTGTCACTTTGTGTTGTTTAAAAATTTTCAAAGTCTATCTTCCGAATTTGGAGTCGAATCTCATCAATTCTTATATATTTGAGTGAGTTTGCAACTAACTTTGACAGCAATTGTCGATTTACATCTATGAAGCCCATTGAGGTCAATTGTCATTTTGTGATGTTTGAAAATTTTCAAAGTCTATCTTCCGAATTTGAAGTCGAATCTCATCAATTCTTATATTTTTGAGTGAGTTTGCAACTAACTTTGTCAGCAATCGTCGATTTACATCTATGAAGCCCATTGAGGTCGATTGTCACTTTATGTTGTTTGAAAATTTTCGAAGTCTATCTTCCGAATTCGAAGTCGAATCTCATCAATTCTTATATATTTGAGAGAGGTTGCAACTAACTTTGTCAGCAATCGTCCATTTACTTCCATTGAAGCCCATTGAGGTCGATTGTCACTTTGTATTGATTGAAAATTTTCAAAGTCTACCTTCCGAATTTGAAGTCGAATCTCATCAATTCTTATATATTTGAGTGAATTTGCGACTAACTTTGTCAGATATCGTCGATTTACATTTATTGAAGCCCATTGTGGTCGATTGTCACTTTGTGTTGTTTAAAAATTTTCAAAGTCTATCTTCCGAATTTGAAGTCGAATCTCATCAATTCTTATATATTAGAGTGAGTTTGCTACTAATTTTGTCAGCAATCGTCGATTTACATCCCTTGAAGCCCATTGAGGTCGATTAACACTTTGTGTTGTTTGAAAATTTTTGAAGTCTATCTTCCGAATTTGAAGTCGAATCTCATCAATTCTTATATATTTGAGTGAGTTTGCGACTAACTTTTTCAGCAATCGTCCAGTTACTTCCATTGAAGCCCATTGAGGTCGATTGTCACTTTGTATTGATTGAAAATTTTCAAAGTCTATCTTCCGAATTTGAAGTCGAATCTCATCAATTCTTATATATTTGAGTGAGTTTGCAACTAACTTTGTCAGCAATTGTCGATTTACATTTATGAAGCCCATTGAGGTCAATTGTCACTTTGTGTTGTTTGAAAATTTTCGAAGTCTATCTTCCTAATTTGAAGTCGAATCTCATCAATTCTTATATATTTGAGTGAGTTTGCAACTAACTTTGTCAGCAATCGTCCATTTACTTCCATTGAAGCCCATTGAGGTCGATTGTCACTTTGTATTGATTGAAAATTTTTAAAGTCTTTCCTCCGAATTTGAAGTCGAATCTCATCAGTTCTTATATATTTGAGTAAATTTTCAACTAACTTTGTCAGCAATATTCGATTCACTTCCATTGAAGCCCATTGAGGTCGATTGTCACTTTGTGTTGTTTAAAAATTTTCAAAGTCTATCTTCCGAATTTGGAGTCGAATCTCATCAATTCTTATATATTTGAGTGAGTTTGCAACTAACTTTGTCAGCAATCGTCGATTCACATCTATGAAGCCCATTGAGGTCGATTGTCACTTTGTGTTGTTTGAAAACTTTCAAAGTCTTTCCTCCGAATTTGAAGTCGAATCTCATCAGTTCTTATATATTTGAGTAAATTTCCAACTAACTTTGTCAGCAATCTTCGATTCACTTCCATTGAAGCCCATTGAGGTCGATTGTCACTTTGTGTTGTTTAAAAATTTTCAAAGCCTATCTTCCGAATTTGGAGTCGAATCTCATCAATTCTTATATATTTGAGTGAGTTTGCAACTAACTTTGTCAGCAATCGTCGATTTACATCCGTTGAAGCCCATTGAGGTCGATTGTTACTTTGTGTTGTTTGAAAATTTTTAAAGTCTATCTTCCGAATTTGAAGTCGAATCTCATCTATTCTCATATATTTGGGTGAGTTTGCAACTAACTTTGTCAGCAATTGTCGATTTACATCTATGAAGCCCATTGAGGTCAATTGTCACTTTGTGTTGTTTGAAAATTTTCGAAGTCTATCTTCCGAATTTGAAGTCGAATCTCATCAATTCTTATATTTTTGAGTGAGTTTGCAACTAACTTTGTCAGCAATCGTCGATTTACATCCGTTGAAGCCCATTGAGGTCGATTGTCACTTTGTGTTGTTTGAAAATTTTTAAAGTCTATCTTCCGAATTTGAAGTCGAATCTCATCAATTCTTATATATTTGAGTGAGTTTGCAACTAACTTTGTCAGCAATCGTCCATTTACTTCCATTGAAGCCCATTGAGGTCGATTGTCACTTTGTATTGATTGAAAATTTTTAAAGTCTTTCCTCCGAATTTGAAGTCGAATCTCATCAATTCTTATATATTTGAGTAAATTTTCAACTAACTTTATCAGCAATCTTCGATTCACTTCCATTGAAGCCCATTGAGGTCGATTGTCACTTTGTGTTGTGTAAAAATTTTCAAAGTCTATCTTCCGGATTTGGAGTCGAATCTCATCAATTCTTATATATTTGAGTGAGTTTGCAACTAACTTTGTCAGCAATCGTCGATTTACATCCGTTGAAGCCCATTGAGGTCGATTGTCACTTTGTGTTGTTTAAAAATTTTCAAAGTCTATCTTCCGGATTTGGAGTCGAATCTCATCAATTCTTATATATTTGAGTGAGTTTGCAACTAACTTTGTCAGCAATCGTCGATTTACATCCGTTGAAGCCCATTGAGGTCGATTGTCACTTTGTGTTGTTTGAAAATTTTTAAAGTCTATCTTCCGAATTTGAAGTCGAATCTCATCAATTCTTATACATTTGAGTGAGTTCGCAACTAACTTTGTCAGATATCGTCGATTTACATTTATTGAAGCCCATTGAGGTCGATGGTCACTTTGTGTTGTTTGAAAATTTTCGAAGTCTATCTTCCGAATTTGAAGTCGAATCTCATCAATTCTTATATATTTGAGTGAGTTTGCGACTAACTTTGTCAGCAATCGTCCATTTACTTCCATTGCAGCCCATTGAGGTCGATTGTCACTTTGTGTTGTTTGAAAACTTTTAAAGTCTTTCCTCCGAATTTGGAGTCGAATCTCATCAATTCTTATATATTTGAGTAAATTTTCAACTAACTTTATCAGCAATCTTCGATTCACTTCCATTGAAGCCCATTGAGGTCGATTGTCACTTTGTGTTGTTTAAAAATTTTCAAAGTCTATCTTCCGGATTTGGAGTCGAATCTCATCAATTCTTATATATTTGAGTGAGTTCGCAACTAACTTTGTCAGCAATCCTCGATTTACATCCGTTGAAGCCCATTGAGGTCGATTGTCACTTTGTGTTGTTTAAAAATTTTCAAAGTCTATCTTCCGGATTTGGAGTCGAATCTCATCAATTCTTATATATTTGAGTGAGTTTGCAACTAACTTTGTCAGCAATCGTCGATTTACATCCGTTGAAGCCCATTGAGGTCGATTGTCACTTTGTGTTGTTTAAAAATTTTCAAAGTCTATCTTCCGGATTTGGAGTCGAATCTCATCAATTCTTATATATTTGAGTGAGTTTGCAACTAACTTTGTCAGCAATCGTCGATTTACATCCGTTGAAGCCCATTGAGGTCGCTTGTCACTTTGTGTTGTTTGAAAATTTTTAAAGTCTATCTTCCGAATTTGAAGTCGAATCTCATCAATTCTTATACATTTGAGTGAGTTCGCAACTAACTTTGTCAGATATCGTCGATTTACATTTATTGAAGCCCATTGAGGTCGATGGTCACTTTGTGTTGTTTGAAAATTTTCGAAGTCTATCTTCCGAATTTGAAGTCGAATCTCATCAATTCTTATATTTTTGAGTGAGTTTGCAACTAACTTTGTCAGCAATCGTCGATTTACATCCGTTGAAGCCCATTGAGGTCGATTGTCACTTTGTGTTGTTTGAAAATTTTTAAAGTCTATCTTCCGAATTTGAAGTCGAATCTCATCAATTCTTATATATTTGAGTGAGTTTGCAACTAACTTTGTCAGCAATCGTCCATTTACTTCCATTGAAGCCCATTGAGGTCGATTGTCACTTTGTATTGATTGAAAATTTTTAAAGTCTTTCCTCCGAATTTGGAGTCGAATCTCATCAATTCTTATATATTTGAGTAAATTTTCAACTAACTTTATCAGCAATCTTCGATTCACTTCCATTGAAGCCCATTGAGGTCGATTGTCACTTTGTGTTGTTTAAAAATTTTCAAAGTCTATCTTCCGGATTTGGAGTCGAATCTCATCAATTCTTATATATTTGAGTGAGTTTGCAACTAACTTTGTCAGCAATCGTCGATTTACATCCGTTGAAGCCCATTGAGGTCGATTGTCACTTTGTGTTGTTTAAAAATTTTCAAAGTCTATCTTCCGGATTTGGAGTCGAATCTCATCAATTCTTATATATTTGAGTGAGTTTGCAACTAACTTTGTCAGCAATCGTCGATTTACATCCGTTGAAGCCCATTGAGGTCGATTGTCACTTTGTGTTGTTTGAAAATTTTTAAAGTCTATCTTCCGAATTTGAAGTCGAATCTCATCAATTCTTATACATTTGAGTGAGTTCGCAACTAACTTTGTCAGATATCGTCGATTTACATTTATTGAAGCCCATTGAGGTCGATGGTCACTTTGTGTTGTTTGAAAATTTTCGAAGTCTATCTTCGGAATTTGAAGTCGAATCTCATCAATTCTTATATATTTGAGTGAGTTTGCGACTAACTTTGTCAGCAATCGTCCATTTACTTCCATTGCAGCCCATTGAGGTCGATTGTCACTTTGTGTTGTTTGAAAACTTTTAAAGTCTATCTTCCGAATTTGAAGTCGAATCTTATCAATTCTTATATATTTGAGAGAGATTGCAACTAACATTGTCAGCAATCGTCCATTTACTTCCATTGAAGCCCATTGAGGTCGATTGTCACTTTGTATTGATTGAAAATTTTTAAAGTCTTTCCTCCGAATTTGAAGTCGAATCTCATCAGTTCTTATATATTTGAGTAAATTTCCAACTAACTTTGTCAGCAATCTTCGATTCACTTCCATTGAAGCCCATTGAGGTCGATTGTCACTTTGTGTTGTTTAAAAATTTTCAAAGTCTATCTTCCGAATTTGGAGTCGAATCTCATCAATTCTTATATATTTGAGTGAGTTTGCAACTAACTTTGACAGCAATTGTCGATTTACATCTATGAAGCCCATTGAGGTCAATTGTCATTTTGTGATGTTTGAAAATTTTGAAAGTCTATCTTCCGAATTTGAAGTCGAATCTCATCAATTCTTATATTTTTGAGTGAGTTTGCAACTAACTTTGTCAGCAATCGTCGATTTACATCTATGAAGCCCATTGAGGTCGATTGTCACTTTATGTTGTTTGAAAATTTTCGAAGTCTATCTTCCGAATTAGAAGTCGAATCTCATCAATTCTTATATATTTGAGAGAGGTTGCAACTAACTTTGTCAGCAATCGTCCATTTACTTCCATTGAAGCCCATTGAGGTCGATTGTCACTTTGTATTGATTGAAAATTTTCAAAGTCTACCTTCCGAATTTGAAGTCGAATCTCATCAATTCTTATATATTTGAGTGAATTTGCGACTAACTTTGTCAGATATCGTCGATTTACATTTATTGAAGCCCATTGTGGTCGATTGTCACTTTGTGTTGTTTAAAAATTTTCAAAGTCTATCTTCCGAATTTGAAGTCGAATCTCATCAATTCTTATATATTAGAGTGAGTTTGCTACTAATTTTGTCAGCAATCGTCGATTTACATCCCTTGAAGCCCATTGAGGTCGATTAACACTTTGTGTTGTTTGAAAATTTTTGAAGTCTATCTTCCGAATTTGAAGTCGAATCTCATCAATTCTTATATATTTGAGTGAGTTTGCGACTAACTTTTTCAGCAATCGTCCAGTTACTTCCATTGAAGCCCATTGAGGTCGATTGTCACTTTGTATTGATTGAAAATTTTCAAAGTCTATCTTCCGAATTTGAAGTCGAATCTCATCAATTCTTATATATTTGAGTGAGTTTGCAACTAACTTTGTCAGCAATTGTCGATTTACATTTATGAAGCCCATTGAGGTCAATTGTCACTTTGTGTTGTTTGAAAATTTTCGAAGTCTATCTTCCTAATTTGAAGTCGAATCTCATCAATTCTTATATATTTGAGTGAGTTTGCAACTAACTTTGTCAGCAATCGTCGATTTACATCTATGAAGCCCATTGAGGTTGATTGTCACTTTGTGTTGTTTGAAAACTTTTGAAGTCTATCTTCCGAATTTGAAGTCGAATCTTATCAATTCTTATATATTTGAGAGAGATTGCAACTACCTTTGTCAGCAATCGTCCATTTACTTCCATTGAAGCCCATTGAGGTCGATTGTCACTTTGTATTGATTGAAAATTTTTAAAGTCTCTCCTCCGAATTTGAAGTCGAATCTCATCAGTTCTTATATATTTGAGTAAATTTTCAACTAACTTTGTCAGCAATATTCGATTCACTTCCATTGAAGCCCATTGAGGTCGATTGTCACTTTGTGTTGTTTAAAAATTTTCAAAGTCTATCTTCCGAATTTGGAGTCGAATCTCATCAATTCTTATATATTTGAGTGAGTTTGCAACTAACTTTGTCAGCAATCGTCGATTTACATCCGTTGAAGCCCATTGAGGTCGATTGTTACTTTGTGTTGTTTGAAAATTTTTAAAGTCTATCTTCCGAATTTGAAGTCGAATCTCATCAATTCTTATATATTTGAGTGAGTTTGCAACTAACTTTGTCAGCAATTGTCGATTTACATCTATGAAGCCCATTGAGGTCAATTGTCACTTTGTGTTGTTTGAAAATTTTCGAAGTCTATCTTCCGAATTTGAAGTCGAATCTCATCAATTCTTATATTTTTGAGTGAGTTTGCAACTAACTTTGTCAGCAATCGTCGATTTACATCTATGAAGCCCATTGAGGTCGATTGTCACTTTGTGTTGTTTGAAAACTTTTAAAGTCTATCTTCCGAATTTGAAGTCGAATATCATCAATTCTTATATATTTGAGAGATATTGCAACTAACTTTGTCAGCAATCGTCCATTTACTTCCATTGAAGCCCATTGAGGTCGATTGTCACTTTGTATTGATTGAAAATTTTTAAAGTCTTTCCTCCGAATTTGGAGTCGAATCTCATCAATTCTTATATATTTGAGTAAATTTTCAACTAACTTTATCAGCAATCTTCGATTCACTTCCATTGAAGCCCATTGAGGTCGATTGTCACTTTGTGTTGTTTAAAAATTTTCAAAGTCTATCTTCCGAATTTGAAGTCGAATCTCATCAATTCTTATATATTAGAGTGAGTTTGCTACTAATTTTGTCAGCAATCGTCGATTTACATCCCTTGAAGCCCATTGAGGTCGATTAACACTTTGTGTTGTTTGAAAATTTTTGAAGTCTATCTTCCGAATTTGAAGTCGAATCTCATCAATTCTTTGTCAGCAATCGTCGATTCACATCTATGAAGCCCATTGAGGTCGATTGTCACTTTGTGTTGTTTGAAAACTTTCAAAGTCTATCTTCCGAATTTGGAGTCGAATCTTATCAATTCTTATATATTTGAGAGAGATTGCAACTAACTTTGTCAGCAATCGTCCATTTACTTCCATTGAAGCCCATTGAGGTCGATTGTCACTTTGTATTGATTGAAAATTTTTAAAGTCTTTCCTCCGAATTTGAAGTCGAATCTCATCAGTTCTTATATATTTGAGTAAATTTTCAACTAACTTTGTCAGCAATCGTCGATTCACTTCCATTGAAGCTCATTGAGGTCGATTGTCACTTTGTGTTGTTTAAAAATTTTCAAAGCCTATCTTCCGAATTTGGAGTCGAATCTCATCAATTCTTATATATTTGAGTGAGTTTGCAACTAACTTTGTCAGCAATCGTCGATTTACATCCGTTGAAGCCCATTGAGGTCGATTGTTACTTTGTGTTGTTTGAAAATTTTTAAAGTCTATCTTCCGAATTTGAAGTCGAATCTCATCTATTCTCATATATTTGGGTGAGTTTGCAACTAACTTTGTCAGCAATTGTCGATTTACATCTATGAAGCCCATTGAGGTCAATTGTCACTTTGTGTTGTTTGAAAATTTTCGAAGTCTATCTTCCGAATTTGAAGTCGAATCTCATCAATTCTTATATTTTTGAGTGAGTTTGCAACTAACTTTGTCAGCAATCGTCGATTTACATCTATGAAGCCCATTGAGGTCGATTGTCACTTTGTGTTGTTTGAAAACTTTCAAAGTCTATCTTCCGAATTTGGAGTCGAATCTTATCAATTCTTATATATTTGAGAGAGATTGCAACTAACTTTGTCAGCAATCGTCCATTTACTTCCATTGAAGCCCATTGAGGTCGATTGTCACTTTGTATTGATTGAAAATTTTTAAAGTCTTTCCTCCGAATTTGGAGTCGAATCTCATCAATTCTTATATATTTGAGTAAATTTTCAACTAACTTTATCAGCAATCTTCGATTCACTTCCATTGAAGCCCATTGAGGTCGATTGTCACTTTGTGTTGTTTAAAAATTTTCAAAGTCTATCTTCCGGATTTGGAGTCGAATCTCATCAATTCTTATATATTTGAGTGAGTTTGCAACTAACTTTGTCAGCAATCGTCGATTTACATCCGTTGAAGCCCATTGAGGTCGATTGTCACTTTGTGTTGTTTAAAAATTTTCAAAGTCTATCTTCCGGATTTGGAGTCGAATCTCATCAATTCTTATATATTTGAGTGAGTTTGCAACTAACTTTGTCAGCAATCGTCGATTTACATCCGTTGAAGCCCATTGAGGTCGATTGTCACTTTGTGTTGTTTGAAAATTTTTAAAGTCTATCTTCCGAATTTGAAGTCGAATCTCATCAATTCTTATACATTTGAGTGAGTTCGCAACTAACTTTGTCAGATATCGTCGATTTACATTTATTGAAGCCCATTGAGGTCGATGGTCACTTTGTGTTGTTTGAAAATTTTCGAAGTCTATCTTCCGAATTTGAAGTCGAATCTCATCAATTCTTATATATTTGAGTGAGTTTGCGACTAACTTTGTCAGCAATCGTCCATTTACTTCCATTGCAGCCCATTGAGGTCGATTGTCACTTTGTGTTGTTTGAAAACTTTTAAAGTCTATCTTCCGAATTTGAAGTCGAATCTTATCAATCCTTATATATTTGAGAGAGATTGCAACTAACATTGTCAGCAATCGTCCATTTACTTCCATTGAAGCCCATTGAGGTCGATTGTCACTTTGTGTTGTTTAAAAATTTTCAAAGTCTATCTTCCGGATTTGGAGTCGAATCTCATCAATTCTTATATATTTGAGTGAGTTTGCAACTAACTTTGTCAGCAATCGTCCATTTACTTCCATTGAAGCCCATTGAGGTCGATTGTCACTTTATATTGATTGAAAATTTTCAAAGTCTATCTTCAGAATTTGAAGTCGAATCTCATCAATTCTTATATATTTGAGTGAGTTTGCGACTAACTTTGTCAGCAATCGTCCATTTACTTCCATTGAAGCCCATTGAGGTCGATTGTCACTTTGTGTTGTTTGAAAGCTTTTAAAGTCTATCTTCCGAATTTGAAGTCGAATCTTATCAATTCTTATATATTTGAGAGAGATTGCAACTAACTTTGTCAGCAATCGTCCATTTACTTCCATTGAAGCCCATTGAGGTCGATTGTCACTTTGTATTGATTGAAAATTTTTAAAGTCTTTCCTCCGAATTTGAAGTCGAATCTCATCAGTTCTTATATATTTGAGTAAATTTTCAACTAACTTTGTCAGCAATCTTCGATTCACTTCCACTGAAGCCCATTGAGGTCGATTGTCACTTTGTGTTGTTTAAAAATTTTCAAAGTCTATCTTCCGAATTTGGAGTCGAATCTCATCAATTCTTATATATTTGAGTGAGTTTGCAACTAACTTTGTCAGCAATTGTCGATTTACATCTATGAAGCCCACTGAGGTCAATTGTCACTTTGTGTTGTTTGAAAATTTTCGAAGTCTATCTTCCGAATTTGAAGTCGAATCTAATCAATTCTTATATTTTTGAGTGAGTTTGCAACTAACTTTGTCAGCAATCGTCGATATACATCTATGAAGCCCATTGAGGTCGATTGTCACTTTATGTTGTTTGAAAATTTTCGAAGTCTATCTTCCGAATTCGAAGTCGAATCTCATCAATTCTTATATATTTGAGAGAGATTGCAACTAACTTTGTCAGCAATCGTCCATTTACTTCCATTGAAGCCCATTGAGGTCGATTGTCACTTTATATTGATTGAAAATTTTCGAAGTCTATCTTCAGAATTTGAAGTCGAATCTCATCAATTCTTATATATTTGAGTGAGTTTGCGACTAACTTTGTCAGCAATCGTCCATTTACTTCCATTGAAGCCCATTGAGGTCGATTGTCACTTTGTGTTGTTTGAAAGCTTTTAAAGTCTATCTTCCGAATTTGAAGTCGAATCTCATCAATTCTTATATATTTGAGTGAGTTTGCGACTCACTTTGTCAGCAATCGTCCATTTACTTCCATTTAAGCCCATTGAGGTCGATTGTCACTTTGTGTTGTTTGAAAGCTTTTAAAGTCTATCTTCCGAATTTGAAGTCGAATCTTATCAATTCTTATATATTTGAGAGAGATTGCAACTAACTTCGTCAGCAATCGTCCATTTACTTCCATTGAAGCCCATTGAGGTCGATTGTCACTTTGAATTGATTGAAAATTTTCAAAGTCTACCTTCCGAATTTGAAGTCGTATCTCATCAATTCTTATATATTTGAGTGAATTTGCGACTAACTTTGTCAGATATCGTCGATTTACGTTTATTGAAGCCCATTGTGGTCGATTGTCACTTTGTGTTGTTTGAAAATTTTCAAAGTCTATCTTCCGAATTTGAAGTCGAATCTCATCAATTCTTATATATTTGAGTGAGTTTGCTACTAACTTTGTCAGCAATTGTCGATTCACATCTATGAAGCCCATTGAGGTCAATTGTCACTTTGTGATGGTTGAAAATTTTCGAAGTCTATCTTCCGAATTTGAAGTCGAATCTCATCAATTCTTATATATTTGAGAGAGATTGCAACTAACTTCGTCAGCAATCGTCCATTTACTTCCATTGAAGCCCATTGAGGTCGATTGTCACTTTGAATTGATTGAAAATTTTCAAAGTCTACCTTCCGAATTTGAAGTCGAATCTCATCAATTCTTATATATTTGAGTGAATTTGCGACTAACTTTGTCAGATATCGTCGATTTACGTTTATTGAAGCCCATTGTGGTCGATTGTCACTTTGTGTTGTTTAAAAATTTTCAAAGTCTATCTTCCGAATTTGAAGTCGAATCTTATCAATTCTTATATATTTGAGAGAGATTGAAACTAACTTTGTCAGCAATCGTCCATTCACTTCCATTGAAGCCCATTGAGGTCGATTGTCACTTTGTGTTGTTTGAAAACTTTTAAAGTCTATCTTCCGAATTTGAAGTCGAATCTTATCAATTCTTATATATTTGAGAGAGATTGCAACTAACATTGTCAGCAATCGTCCATTTACTTCCATTGAAGCCCATTGAGGTCGATTGTCACTTTGTGTTGTTTAAAAATTTTCAAAGTCTATCTTCCGGATTTGGAGTCGAATCTCATCAATTCTTATATATTTGAGTGAGTTTGCAACTAACTTTGTCAGCAATCGTCCATTTACTTCCATTGAAGCCCATTGAGGTCGATTGTCACTTTATATTGATTGAAAATTTTCAAAGTCTATCTTCAGAATTTGAAGTCGAATCTCATCAATTCTTATATATTTGAGTGAGTTTGCGACTAACTTTGTCAGCAATCGTCCATTTACTTCCATTGAAGCCCATTGAGGTCGATTGTCACTTTGTGTTGTTTGAAAGCTTTTAAAGTCTATCTTCCGAATTTGAAGTCGAATCTTATCAATTCTTATATATTTGAGAGAGATTGCAACTAACTTTGTCAGCAATCGTCCATTTACTTCCATTGAAGCCCATTGAGGTCGATTGTCACTTTGTATTGATTGAAAATTTTTAAAGTCTTTCCTCCGAATTTGAAGTCGAATCTCATCAGTTCTTATATATTTGAGTAAATTTTCAACTAACTTTGTCAGCAATCTTCGATTCACTTCCACTGAAGCCCATTGAGGTCGATTGTCACTTTGTGTTGTTTAAAAATTTTCAAAGTCTATCTTCCGAATTTGGAGTCGAATCTCATCAATTCTTATATATTTGAGTGAGTTTGCAACTAACTTTGTCAGCAATTGTCGATTTACATCTATGAAGCCCACTGAGGTCAATTGTCACTTTGTGTTGTTTGAAAATTTTCGAAGTCTATCTTCCGAATTTGAAGTCGAATCTAATCAATTCTTATATTTTTG
Organism: Diorhabda elongata; assembly: GCA_026230145.1. Lineage (NCBI taxonomy): Eukaryota > Metazoa > Arthropoda > Insecta > Coleoptera > Chrysomelidae > Diorhabda > Diorhabda elongata. The sequence continues at coordinate 11,288,155 of CM047936.1, forward strand.
AGTGAGTTTGCAACTAACTTTGTCAGCAATCGTCGATATACATCTATGAAGCCCATTGAGGTCGATTGTCACTTTATGTTGTTTGAAAATTTTCGAAGTCTATCTTCCGAATTCGAAGTCGAATCTCATCAATTCTTATATATTTGAGAGAGATTGCAACTAACTTTGTCAGCAATCGTCCATTTACTTCCATTGAAGCCCATTGAGGTCGATTGTCACTTTATATTGATTGAAAATTTTCGAAGTCTATCTTCAGAATTTGAAGTCGAATCTCATCAATTCTTATATATTTGAGTGAGTTTGCGACTAACTTTGTCAGCAATCGTCCATTTACTTCCATTGAAGCCCATTGAGGTCGATTGTCACTTTGTGTTGTTTGAAAGCTTTTAAAGTCTATCTTCCGAATTTGAAGTCGAATCTCATCAATTCTTATATATTTGAGTGAGTTTGCGACTCACTTTGTCAGCAATCGTCCATTTACTTCCATTGAAGCCCATTGAGGTCGATTGTCACTTTGTGTTGTTTGAAAGCTTTTAAAGTCTATCTTCCGAATTTGAAGTCGAATCTTATCAATTCTTATATATTTGAGAGAGATTGCAACTAACTTTGTCAGCAATCGTCCATTTACTTCCATTGAAGCCCATTGAGGTCGATTGTCACTTTGAATTGATTGAAAATCTTCAAAGTCTACCTTCCGAATTTGAAGTCGAATCTCATCAATTCTTATATATTTGAGTGAATTTGCGACTAACTTTGTCAGATATCGTCGATTTACGTTTATTGAAGCCCATTGTGGTCGATTGTCACTTTGTGTTGTTTAAAAATTTTCAAAGTCTATCTTCCGAATTTGAAGTCGAATCTCATCAATTCTTATATATTTGAGTGAGTTTGCTACTAACTTTGTCAGCAATTGTCGATTCACATCTATGAAGCCCATTGAGGTCAATTGTCACTTTGTGATGGTTGAAAATTTTCGAAGTCTATCTTCCGAATTTGAAGTCGAATCTCATCAATTCTTATATTTTTGAGTGAGTTTGCAACTAACTTTGTCAGCAATCGTCCATTTACTTCCATTGAAGCCCATTGAGGTCGATTGTCACTTTGTATTGATTGAAAATTTTCAAAGTCTATCTTCCGAATTTGAAGTCGAATCTCATCAATTCTTATATATTTGAGTGAGTTTGCAACTAACTTTGTCAGCAATTGTCGATTTACATCTATGAAGCCCATTGAGGTCAATTGTCATTTTGTGTTGTTTGAAAATTTTCGAAGTCTATCTTCCGAATTTGAAGTCGAATCTCATCAATTCTTATATTTTTGAGTGAGTTTGCAACTAACTTTGTCAGCAATCGTCGATTTACATCTATGAAGCCCATTGAGGTCGATTGTCACTTTGTGTTGTTTGAAAACTTTCAAAGTCTATCTTCCGAATTTGGAGTCGAATCTTATCAATTCTTATATATTTGAGAGAGATTGCAACTAACTTTGTCAGCAATCGTCCATTTACTTCCATTGAAGCCCATTGAGGTCGATTGTCACTTTGTATTGATTGAAAATTTTTAAAGTCTTTCCTCCGAATTTGAAGTCGAATCTCATCAGTTCTTATATATTTGAGTAAATTTTCAACTAACTTTGTCAGCAATCGTCGATTCACTTCCATTGAAGCCCATTGAGGTCGATTGTCACTTTGTGTTGTTTAAAAATTTTCAAAGCCTATCTTCCGAATTTGGAGTCGAATCTCATCAATTCTTATATATTTGAGTGAGTTTGCAACTTACTTTGTCAGCAATCGTCGATTTACATCCGTTGAAGCCCATTGAGGTCGATTGTTTCTTTGTGTTGTTTGAAAATTTTTAAAGTCTATCTTCCGAATTTGAAGTCGAATCTCATCAATTCTCATATATTTGGGTGAGTTTGCAACTAACTTTGTCAGCAATTGTCGATTTACATCTATGAAGCCCATTGAGGTCAATTGTCACTTTGTGTTGTTTGAAAATTTTCGAAGTCTATCTTCCGAATTTGAAGTCGAATCTCATCAATTCTTATATTTTTGAGTGAGTTTGCAACTAACTTTGTCAGCAATCGTCGATTTACATCTATGAAGCCCATTGAGGTCGATTGTCACTTTGTTTTGATTGAAAATTTCCAAAGTATATCTTCCGAATTTGAAGTCGAATCTCATCAATTCTTATATATTTGAGTGAGTTTGCAACTAACTTTGTCAGCAATTGTCGATTTACATCAATGAAGCCCATTGAGGTCAATTGTCACTTTGTGTTGTTTGAAAATTTTCGAAGTCTCTCTTCCGAATTTGAAGTCGAATCCCATCAATTCTTATATTTTCGAGTGAGTTTGCAACTAATTTTGTCAGCAATCGTCGATTCACATCTATGAAGCCCATTGAGGTCGATTGTCACTTTGTGTTGTTTGAAAACTTTTAAAGTCTATCTTCCGAATTTGAAGTCGAATCTTATCAATTCTTATATATTTGAGAGAGATTGAAACTAACTTTGTCAGCAATCGTCCATTCACTTCCATTGAAGCCCATTGAGGTCGATTGTCACTTTGTATTGATTGAAACTTTTTAAAGTCTTTCCTCCGAATTTGAAGTCGAATCTCATCAGTTCTTATATATTTGAGTAAATTTTCAACTAACTTTGTCAGCAATCTTCGATTCACTTCCATTGAAGCCCATTGAGGTCGATTGTCACTTTGTGTTGTTTAAAAATTTTCAAAGTCTATCTTCCGAATTTGGAGTCGAATCTCATCAATTCTTATATATTTGAGTGAGTTTGCAACTAACTTTGTCAGCAATCGTCGATTTACATCCGTTGAAGCCCATTGAGGTCGATTGTCACTTTGTGTTGTTTAAAAATTTTCAAAGTCTATCTTCCGAATTTGGAGTCGAATCTCATCAATTCTTATATATTTGGGTGAGTTTGCAACTAACTTTGTCAGCAATTGTCGATTTACATCTATGAAGCCCATTGAGGTCAATTGTCACTTTGTGTTGTTTGAAAATTTTCGAAGTCTATCTTCCGAATTTGAAGTCGAATCTCATCAATTCTTATATTTTTGAGTGAGTTTGCAACTAACTTTGTCAGCAATCGTCGATTTACATCTATGAAGCCCATTGATGTCGATTGTCACTTTATGTTGTTTAAAAATTTTTGAAGTCTATCTTCCGAATTCGAAGTCGAATCTCATCAATTCTTATATATTTGAGGGAGATTACAACTAACTTTGTCAGCAATCGTCCATTTACTTCCATTGGAGCCCATTGAGGTCGATTGTCACTTTGTTTTGATTGAAAATTTCCAAAGTATATCTTCCGAATTTGAAGTCGAATCTCATCAATTCTTATATATTTGAGTGAGTTTGCAACTAACTTTGTCAGCAATTGTCGATTTACATCTATGAAGCCCATTGAGGTCAATTGTCACTTTGTGTTGTTTGAAAACTTTTGAAGTCTATCTTACGAATTTGAAGTCGAATCTCATCAATTCTTATATTTTTGAGTGAGTTTGCAACTAACTTTGTCAGCAATCGTCGATTTACATCCGTTGAAGCCCATTGAGGTCGATTGTCACTCTGTGTTGTTTAAAAATTTTCAAAGTCTATCTTCCGAATTTGGAGTCGAATCTCATCAATTCTTATATATTTGAGTGAGTTTGCAACTAACTTTGTCAGCAATCGTCGATTTACATCTGTGAAGCCCATTGAGGTCGATTGTCACTTTATGTTGTTTGAAAATTTTCGAAGTCTATCTTCCGAATTCGAAGTCGAATCTCATCAATTCTTATATATTTGAGAGAGATTGCAACTAACTTTGTCAGCAATCGTCCATTTACTTCCATTGGAGCCCATTGAGGTCGATTGTCACTTTGTTTTGATTGAAACTTTTTAAAGTCTTTCCTCCGAATTTGAAGTCGAATCTCATCAGTTCTTATATATTTGAGTAAATTTTCAACTAACTTTGTCAGCAATCTTCGATTCACTTCCATTGAAGCCCATTGAGGTCGATTGTCACTTTGTGTTGTTTAAAAATTTTCAAAGTCTATCTTCTGAATTTGAAGTCGAATCTCATCAATTCATATATATTTGAGTGAGTTTGCGACTAACTTTGTCAGCAATCGTCGATTTACATCCGTTGAAGCCCATTGAGGTCGATTGTTACTTTGTGTTGTTTGAAAATTTTTAAAGTCTATCTTCCGAATTTGAAGTCGAATCTCATCAATTCTCATATATTTGGGTGAGTTTGCAACTAACTTTGTCAGCAATTGTCGATTTACATCTATGAAGCCCATTGAGGTCAATTGTCACTTTGTGTTGTTTGAAAATTTTCGAAGTCTATCTTCCGAATTTGAAGTCGAATCTCATCAATTCTTATATTTTTGAGTGAGTTTGCAACTAACTTTGTCAGCAATCGTCGATTTACATCTATGAAGCCCATTGATGTCGATTGTCACTTTATGTTGTTTAAAAATTTTTGAAGTCTATCTTCCGAATTCGAAGTCGAATCTCATCAATTCTTATATATTTGAGGGAGATTGCAACTAACTTTGTCAGCAATCGTCCATTTACTTCCATTGGAGCCCATTGAGGTCGATTGTCACTTTGTTTTGATTGAAAATTTCCAAAGTATATCTTCCGAATTTGAAGTCGAATCTCATCAATTCTTATATATTTGAGTGAGTTTGCAACTAACTTTGTCAGCAATTGTCGATTTACATCTATGAAGCCCATTGAGGTCAATTGTCACTTTGTGTTGTTTGAAAATTTTCGAAGTCTCTCTTCCGAATTTGAAGTCGAATCCCATCAATTCTTATATTTTCGAGTGAGTTTGCAACTAACTTTGTCAGCAATCGTCGATTTACATCTATGAAGCCCATTGAGGTCGATTGTCACTTTGTGTTGTTTGAAAACTTTTAAAGTCTATCTTCCGAATTTGAAGTCGAATCTTATCAATTCTTATATATTTGAGAGAGATTGAAACTAACTTTGTCAGCAATCGTCCATTCACTTCCGTTGAAGCCCATTGAGGTCGATTGTCACTTTGTATTGATTGAAACTTTTTAAAGTCTTTCCTCCGAATTTGAAGTCGAATCTCATCAGTTCTTATATATTTGAGTAAATTTTCAACTAACTTTGTCAGCAATCTTCGATTCACTTCCATTGAAGCCCATTGAGGTCGATTGTCACTTTGTGTTGTTTAAAAATTTTCAAAGTCTATCTTCCGAATTTGGAGTCGAATCTCATCAATTCTTATATATCTGAGTGAGTTTGCAACTAACTTTGTCAGCAATCGTCGATTTACATCCGTTGAAGCCCATTGAGGTCGATTGTCACTTTGTGTTGTTTGAAAATTTTTAAAGTCTATCTTCCGAATTTGAAGTCGAATCTCATCAATTCCTATATTTTTGAGTGAGTTTGCAACTAACTTTGTCAGCAATCGTCGATTTACATCTATGAAGCCCATTGAGGTCGATTGTCACTTTATGTTGTTTGAAAATTTTCGAAGTCTATCTTCCGAATTCGAAGTCGAATCTCATCAATTCTTATATATTTGAGGGAGATTGCAACTAACTTTGTCAGCAATCGTCCATTTACTTCCATTGGAGCCCATTGAGGTCGATTGTCACTTTGTTTTGATTGAAAATTTCCAAAGTATATCTTCCGAATTTGAAGTCGAATCTCATCAATTCTTATATATTTGAGTGAGTTTGCAACTAACTTTGTCAGCAATTGTCGATTTACATCTATGAAGCCCATTGAGGTCAATTGTCACTTTGTGTTGTTTGAAAATTTTCGAAGTCTCTCTTCCGAATTTGAAGTCGAATCCCATCAATTCTTATATTTTCGAGTGAGTTTGCAACTAACTTTGTCAGCAATCGTCGATTTACATCTATGAAGCCCATTGAGGTCGATTGTCACTTTGTGTTGTTTGAAAACTTTTAAAGTCTATCTTCCGAATTTGAAGTCGAATCTTATCAATTCTTATATATTTGAGAGAGATTGAAACTAACTTTGTCAGCAATCGTCCATTCACTTCCGTTGAAGCCCATTGAGGTCGATTGTCACTTTGTATTGATTGAAACTTTTTAAAGTCTTTCCTCCGAATTTGAAGTCGAATCTCATCAGTTCTTATATATTTGAGTAAATTTTCAACTAACTTTGTCAGCAATCTTCGATTCACTTCCATTGAAGCCCATTGAGGTCGATTGTCACTTTGTGTTGTTTAAAAATTTTCAAAGTCTATCTTCCGAATTTGGAGTCGAATCTCATCAATTCTTATATATCTGAGTGAGTTTGCAACTAACTTTGTCAGCAATCGTCGATTTACATCCGTTGAAGCCCATTGAGGTCGATTGTCACTTTGTGTTGTTTGAAAATTTTTAAAGTCTATCTTCCGAATTTGAAGTCGAATCTCATCAATTCCTATATTTTTGAGTGAGTTTGCAACTAACTTTGTCAGCAATCGTCGATTTACATCTATGAAGCCCATTGAGGTCGATTGTCACTTTATGTTGTTTGAAAATTTTCGAAGTCTATCTTCCGAATTCGAAGTCGAATCTCATCAATTCTTATATATTTGAGAGAGATTGCAACTAACTTTGTCAGCAATCGTCCATTTACTTCCATTGGAGCCCATTGAGGTCGATTGTCACTTTGTTTTGATTGAAACTTTTTAAAGTCTTTCCTCCGAATTTGAAGTCGAATCTCATCAGTTCTTATATATTTGAGTAAATTTTCAACTAACTTTGTCAGCAATCTTCGATTCACTTCCATTGAAGCCCATTGAGGTCGATTGTCACTTTGTGTTGTTTAAAAATTTTCAAAGTCTATCTTCCGAATTTGAAGTCGAATCTCATCAATTCTTATATATTTGAGTGAGTTTGCGACTAACTTTGTCAGCAATCGTCCATTTACTTCCATTGAAGCCCATTGAGGTCGATTGTCACTTTGTATTGATTGAAAATTTTCAAAGTCTATCTTCCGAATTTTAAGTCGAATCTCATCAATTCTCATATATTTGAGTGAGTTTGCAACTAACTTTGTCAGCAATCGTCGATTTACATCCATTGAAGCCCATTGAGGTCGATTGTCACTTTGTGTTGTTTGAAAACTTTTAAAGTCTATCTTCCGAATTTGAAGTCGAATCTTATCAATTCTTATATATTTGAGAGAGATTGAAACTAACTTTGTCAGCAATCGTCCATTCACTTCCATTGAAGCCCATTGAGGTCGATTGTCACTTTGTATTGATTGAAACTTTTTAAAGTCTTTCCTCCGAATTTGAAGTCGAATCTCATCAGTTCTTATATATTTGAGTAAATTTTCAACTAACTTTGTCAGCAATCTTCGATTCACTTCCATTGAAGCCCATTGAGGTCGATTGTCACTTTGTGTTGTTTAAAAATTTTCAAAGTCTATCTTCCGAATTTGGAGTCGAATCTCATCAATTCTTATATATCTGAGTGAGTTTGCAACTAACTTTGTCAGCAATCGTCGATTTACATCCGTTGAAGCCCATTGAGGTCGATTGTCACTTTGTGTTGTTTGAAAATTTTTAAAGTCTATCTTCCGAATTTGAAGTCGAATCTCGTCAATTCCTATATTTTTGAGTGAGTTTGCAACTAACTTTGTCAGCAATCGTCGATTTACATCTATGAAGCCCATTGAGGTCGATTGTCACTTTATGTTGTTTGAAAATTTTCGAAGTCTATCTTCCGAATTCGAAGTCGAATCTCATCAATTCTTATATATTTGAGAGAGATTGCAACTAACTTTGTCAGCAATCGTCCATTTACTTCCATTGGAGCCCATTGAGGTCGATTGTCACTTTGTTTTGATTGAAACTTTTTAAAGTCTTTCCTCCGAATTTGAAGTCGAATCTCATCAGTTCTTATATATTTGAGTAAATTTTCAACTAACTTTGTCAGCAATCTTCGATTCACTTCCATTGAAGCCCATTGAGGTCGATTGTCACTTTGTGTTGTTTAAAAATTTTCAAAGTCTATTTTCCGAATTTGAAGTCGAATCTCATCAATTCTTATATATTTGAGTGAGTTTGCGACTAACTTTGTCAGCAATCGTCCATTTACTTCCATTGAAGCCCATTGAGGTCGATTGTCACTTTGTATTGATTGAAAATTTTCAAAGTCTATCTTCCGAATTTTAAGTCGAATCTCATCAATTCTCATATATTTGAGTGAGTTTGCAACTAACTTTGTCAGCAATCGTCGATTTACATCCAATGAAGCCCATTGAGGTCGATTGTCACTTTGTGTTGTTTGAGAACTTTTAAAGTCTATCTTCCGAATTTGAAGTCGAATCTTATCAATTCTTATATATTTGAGAGAGATTGCAACTAATTTGTCAGCAATCATCCATTTACTTCCATTCAAGCCCATTGAGGTCGATTGTCACTTTGTATTGATTGAAACTTTTTAAAGTCTTTCCTCCGAATTTGAAGTCGAATCTCATCAGTTCTTATATATTTGAGTAAATTTTCAACTAACTTTGTCAGCAATCTTCGATTCACTTCCATTGAAGCCCATTGAGGTCGATTGTCACTTTGTGTTGTTTAAAAATTTTCAAAGTCTATCTTCCGAATTTGGAGTCGAATCTCATCAATTCTTATATATTTGAGTGAGTTTGCAACTAACTTTGTCAGCAATCGTCGATTCACATCCGTTGAAGCCCATTGAGGTCGATTGTCACTTTGTGTTGTTTGAAAATTTTTAAAGTCTAGCTTCCGAATTTGAAGTCGAATCTCATCAATTCTTATATATTTGAGTGAGTTTGCAACTAACTTTGTCAGCAATTGTCGATTTACATTTATGAAGCCCATTAAGGTCAATTGTCACTTTGTGTTGTTTGAAAATTTTCGAAGTCTATCTTCCGAATTTGAAGTCGAATCTCATCAATTCTTATAATTTTGAGTGAGTTTGCAACTAACTTTGTCAGCAATCGTCGATTTACATCTATGAAGCCCATTGAGGTCGATTGTCACTTTATGTTGTTTGAAAATTTTCGAAGTCTATCTTCCGAATTCGAAGTCGAATCTCATCAATTCTTATATATTTGAGAGAGATTGCAACTAACTTTGTTAGCAATCGTCCATTTACTCCCATTGAAGCCCATTGAGGTCGATTGTCACTTTGTATTGATTGAAAATTTTCAAAGTCTATCTTCCGAATTTTAAGTCGAATCTCATCAATTCTCATATATTTGAGTGAGTTTGCAACTAACTTTGTCAGCAATCGTCGATTTACATCCATTGAAGCCCATTGAGGTCGATTGTCACTTTGTGTTGTTTGAAAACTTTTAAAGTTTATCTTCCGAATTTAAAGTCGAATCTCATCAATTCTTATATATTTGAGAGAGATTGCAACTAACTTTGTTAGCAATCGTCCATTTACTCCCATTGAAGCCCATTGAGGTCGATTGTCACTTTGTTTTGATTGAAAATTTCCAAAGTATATCTTTCGAATTTGAAGTCGAATCTCATCAATTCTTATATATTTGAGTGAGTTTGCAACTAACTTTGTCAGATATCGTCGATTTACATTTATTGAAGCCCATTGTTGTCGATTGTCACTATGTGTTGTTAAAAAATTTTCAAAGTCTATCTTCCGAATTTGAAGTCGAATCTCATCAATTCTTATATATTTGAGTGAGTTTGCGACTAACTTTGTCAGCAATCGTCCATTTACTCCCATTGAAGCCCATTGAGGTCGATTGTCACTTTGTATTGATTGAAAATTTTCAAAGTCTATCTTCCGAATTTTAAGTCGAATCTCATCAATTCTCATATATTTGAGTGAGTTTGCAACTAACTTTGTCAGCAATCGTCGATTTACATCCATTGAAGCCCATTGAGGTCGATTGTCACTTTGTGTTGTTTGAAAACTTTTAAAGTTTATCTTCCGAATTTAAAGTCGAATCTTATCAATTCTTATATATTTGAGAGAGATTGCAACTAAGTTTGTCCGCAATCGTCCATTTACTTCCATGGAAGCCCATTGAGGTCGATTGTCACTTTGTATTGATTGAAAATTTTCAAAGTCTTTCCTCCGAATTTGAAGTCGAATCTCATCAGTTCTTATATATTTGAGTAAATTTTCAACTAACCTTGTCAGCAATCTTCGATTCACTTCCATTGAAGCCCATTGAGGTCGATTGTCACTTTGTGTTGTTTGAAAATTTTCGAAGTCTATCTTCCGAATTTGAAGTCGAATCTCATCAATTCTTATAATTTTGAGTGAGTTTGCAACTAACTTTGTCAGCAATCGTCGATTTACATCTATGAAGCCCATTGAGGTCGATTGTCACTTTATGTTGTTTGAAAATTTTCGAAGTCTATCTTCCGAATTCGAAGTCGAATCTCATCAATTCTTATATATTTGAGAGAGATTGCAACTAACTTTGTTAGCAATCGTCCATTTACTTCCATTGGAGCCCATTGAGGTCGATTGTCACTTTGTTTTGATTGAAAATTTCCAAAGTATATCTTTCGAATTTGAAGTCGAATCTCATCAATTCTTATATATTTGAGTGAGTTTGCAACTAACTTTGTCAGATATCGTCGATTTACATTTATTGAAGCCCATTGTTGTCGATTGTCACTATGTGTTGTTAAAAAATTTTCAAAGTCTATCTTCCGAATTTGAAGTCGAATCTCATCAATTCTTATATATTTGAGTGAGTTTGCGACTAACTTTGTCAGCAATCGTCCATTTACTCCCATTGAAGCCCATTGAGGTCGATTGTCACTTTGTATTGATTGAAAATTTTCAAAGTCTATCTTCCGAATTTTAAGTCGAATCTCATCAATTCTCATATATTTGAGTGAGTTTGCAACTAACTTTGTCAGCAATCGTCGATTTACATCCATTGAAGCCCATTGAGGTCGATTGTCACTTTGTGTTGTTTGAAAACTTTTAAAGTTTATCTTCCGAATTTAAAGTCGAATCTTATCAATTCTTATATATTTGAGAGAGATTGCAACTAAGTTTGTCCGCAATCGTCCATTTACTTCCATGGAAGCCCATTGAGGTCGATTGTCACTTTGTATTGATTGAAAATTTTCAAAGTCTTTCCTCCGAATTTGAAGTCGAATCTCATCAGTTCTTATATATTTGAGTAAATTTTCAACTAACCTTGTCAGCAATCTTCGATTCACTTCCATTGAAGCCCATTGAGGTCGATTGTCACTTTGTGTTGTTTGAAAATTTTCGAAGTCTATCTTCCGAATTTGAAGTCGAATATCATCAATTCTTATATATTTGAGTGAGTTTGCAACTAACTTGTCAGCAATCGTCGATTTACATCTATGAAGCCCATTGAGGTCGATTGTCACTTTATGTTGTTTGAAAACTTTTAAAGTCTTTCCTCCGAATTTGAAGTCGAATCTCATCAATTCTTATATATTTGAGTAAATTTTCAACTAACTATGTCAGCAATCTTCGATTCACTTCCATTGAAGCCCATTGAGGTCGATTGTTACTTTGTATTGATTGAAAATTTTCAAAGTATATCTTCCGAATTTGAAGTCGAATCTCATCAATTCTTATATATTTGAGTGAGTTTGCGACTAACTTTGTCAGCAATCGTTGATTCACATCCGTTGAAGCCCATTGAGGTCGATTGTCACATTGTGTTGTTTGAAAATCTTCAAAGTCTATCTTCCGAATTTGAAGTCGAATCTCATCAATTCTTATATATTTAAGTGAGTTTGCAACTAACTTTGTCAGCAATCGTCGATTTACTTCTATGAAGCCCATTGAGGTCAATTGTCACTTTGTGTTGTTTGAAAATTTTCGAAGTCTATCTTCCGAATTTGAAGTCGAATATCATCAATTCTTATATATTTGAGTGAGTTTGCAACTAACTTGTCAGCAATCGTCGATTTACATCTATGAAGCCCATTGAGGTCGATTGTCACTTTATGTTGTTTGAAAACTTTTAAAGTCTTTCCTCCGAATTTGAAGTCGAATCTCATCAATTCTTATATATTTGAGTAAATTTTCAACTAACTATGTCAGCAATCTTCGATTCACTTCCATTGAAGCCCATTGAGGTCGATTGTCACTTTGTATTGATTGAAAATTTTCAAAGTCTATCTTCAGAATTTGAAGTCGAATCTCATCAATTCTTATAGATTTGAGTGAGTTCGCAACTATCTTTGTCAGATATCGTCGATTTACATTTATTGAAGCCCATTGAGGTCGATTGTCACTTTGTGTTGTTTGAAAATTTTCGAAGTCTTTCCTCCGAATTTTAAGTCGAATCTCATCAATTCTCATATATTTAAGTGAGTTTGCAACTAACTTTGTCAGCAATCGTCGATTTACATCCATTGAAGCCCATTGAGGTCGATTGTCACTTTGTGTTGTTTGAAAACTTTTAAAGTCTATCTTCCGAATTTGAAGTCGAATCTTATCAATTCTTATATATTTGAGAGAGATTGCAACTAACTTTGTCAGCAATCGTCCATTTACTTCCATTGAAGCCCATTGAGGTCGATTGTCACTTTGTATTGATTGAAACTTTTTAAAGTCTTTCCTCCGAATTTGAAGTCGAATCTCATCAGTTCTTATATATTTGAGTAAATTTTCAACTAACTTTGTCAGCAATCTTCGATTCACTTCCATTGAAGCCCATTGAGGTCGATTGTCACTTTGTGTTGTTTAAAAATTTTCAAAGTCTATCTTCCGAATTTGGAGTCGAATCTCATCAATTCTTATATATTTGAGTGAGTTTGCAACTAACTTTGTCAGCAATCGTCGATTCACATCCGTTGAAGCCCATTGAGGTCGATTGTCACTTTGTGTTGTTTGAAAATTTTTAAAGTCTATCTTCCGAATTTGAAGTCGAATCTCATCAATTCTTATATATTTGAGTGAGTTTGCAACTAACTTTGTCAGCAATTGTCGATTTACATCTATGAAGCCCATTGAGGTCAATTGTCACTTTGTGTTGTTTGAAAATTTTCGAAGTCCATCTTCCGAATTCGAAGTCGAATCTCATCAATTCTTATATATTTGAGAGAGATTGCAACTAACTTTGTTAGCAATCGTCCATTTACTTCCATTGGAGCCCATTGAGGTCGATTGTCACTTTGTTTTGATTGAAAATTTCCAAAGTATATCTTTCGAATTTGAAGTCGAATCTCATCAATTCTTATATATTTGAGTGAGTTTGCAACTAACTTTGTCAGATATCGTCGATTTACATTTATTGAAGCCCATTGTGGTCGATTGTCACTATGTGTTGTTAAAAAAATTTCAAAGTCTATCTTCCGAATTTGAAGTCGAATCTCATCAATTCTTATATATTTGAGTGAGTTTGCGACTAACTTTGTCAGCAATCGTCCATTTACTTCCATTGAAGCCCATTGAGGTCGATTGTCACTTTGTATTGATTGAAAATTTTCAAAGTCTATCTTCCGAATTTTAAGTCGAATCTCATCAATTCTCATATATTTGAGTGAGTTTGCAACTAACTTTGTCAGCAATCGTCGATTTACATCCATTGAAGCCCATTGAGGTCGATTGTCACTTTGTGTTGTTTGAAAACTTTTAAAGTCTATCTTCCGAATTTGAAGTCGAATCTTATCAATTCTTATATATTTGAGAGAGATTGCAACTAAGTTTGTCCGCAATCGTCCATTTACTTCCATGGAAGCCCATTGAGGTCGATTGTCACTTTGTATTGATTGAAAATTTTCAAAATCTTTCCTCCGAATTTGAAGTCGAATCTCATCAGTTCTTATATATTTGAGTAAATTTTCAACTAACCTTGTCAGCAATCTTCGATTCACTTCCATTGAAGCCCATTGAGGTCGATTGTCACTTTGTGTTGTTTGAAAATTTTCGAAGTCTATCTTCCGAATTTGAAGTCGAATCTCATCAATTCTTATATATTTGAGTGAGTTTGCGAAAAACTTTGTCAGCAATCGTCCATTTACTTCCATTGAAGCCCATTGAGGTCGATTGTCACTTTGTCTTGTTGAAAACTTTTAAAGTCTATCTTCCGAATTTGAAGCGGAATCTTATCAATTCTTATATATTTGAGAGAGATTGCAACTAACGTTGTCAGCAATCGTCCATTTACTTCCATTGAAGCCCATTGAGGTCGATTGTCACTTTGTATTGATTGAAAATTTTTAAAGTCTTTCCTCCGAATTTGAAGTCGAATCTCATCAGTTCTTATATATTTGAGTGAGTTTGCAGTTAACTTTGTCAGCAATCGTCGATTTACATCCGTTGAAGCCCATTGAGGTCGATTGTCACTTTGTGTTGTTTGAAAATTTTTAAAGTCTATCTTCCGAATTTGAAGTCGAATCTCATCAATTCATATATTTGAGTGAGTTTGCAACTAACTTTGTCAGCAATTGTCGATTTACATCTATGAAGCCCATTGAGGTCAATTGTCACTTTGTGTTGTTTGAAAATTTTCGAAGTCTATCTTCCGAATTCGAAGTCGAATCTCATCAATTCTTATATATTTGAGAGAGATTGCAACTAACTTTGTCAGCAATCGTCCATTTACTTCCATTGGAGCCCATTGAGGTCGATTGTCACTTTGTTTTGATTGAAAATTTCCAAAGTATATCTTTCGAATTTGAAGTCGAATCTCATCAATTCTTATATATTTGAGTGAGTTTGCAACTAACTTTGTCAGCAATCGTCGATTTACATCCGTTGAAGCCTATTGAGGTCGATTGTCACTTTGTGTTGTTTAAAAATTTTCAAAGTCTATCTTCCGAATTTGGAGTCGAATCTCATCAATTCTTATATATTTGAGTGAGATTGCAACTAACTTTGTTAGCAATCGTCCATTTACTTCCATTGGAGCCCATTGAGGTCGATTGTCACTTTGTTTTGATTGAAAATTTCCAAAGTATATCTTTCGAATTCGAAGTCGAATCTCATCAATTCTTATATATTTGAGAGAGATTGCAACTAACTTTGTCAGCAATCGTCCATTTACTTCCATTGGAGCCCATTGAGGTCGATTGTCACTTTGTTTTGATTGAAAATTTCCAAAGTATATCTTTCGAATTTGAAGTCGAATCTCATCAAATCTTATATATTTGAGAGAGATTGCAACTAACTTTGTCAGCAATCGTCCATTTACTTCCATTAAAGCCCATTGTGGTCGATTGTCACTTTGTATTGATTGAAAATTTTCAAAGTCTTTCCTCCGAATTTGAAGTCGAATCTCATCAATTCTTATATATTTGAGTAAATTTTCAACTAACTATGTCAGCAATCTTCGATTCACTTCATTTGAAGCCCATTGAGGTCGATTGTCACTTTGTATTGATTGAAAATTTTCAAAGTCTATCTTCAGAATTTGAAGTCGAATCTCATCAATTCTTATAGATTTGAGTGAGTTCGCAACTATCTTTGTCAGATATCGTCGATTTACATTTATTGAAGCCCATTGAGGTCGATTGTCACTTTGTGTTGTTTGAAAATTTTCGAAGTCTATCTTCCGAATTTGAAGTCGAATCTCATCAATTCTTATATATTTGAGTGAGTTTGCGACTAACTTTGTCAGCAATCGTCCATTTACTTCCATTGAAGCCCATTGAGGTCGATTGTCACTTTGTCTTGTTTGAAAACTTTTAAAGTCTATCTTCCGAATTTGAAGTGGAATCTTATCAATTCTTATATATTTGAGAGAGATTGCAACTAACGTTGTCAGCAATCGTCCATTTACTTCCATTGAAGCCCATTGAGGTCGATTGTCACTTTGTATTGATTGAAAATTTTTAAAGTCTTTCATCCGAATTTGAAGTCGAATCTCATCAGTTCTTATATATTTGAGTGAGTTTGCAACTAACTTTGTCAGCAATCGTCGATTTACATCCGTTGAAGCCCATTGAGGTCGATTGTCACTTTGTGTTGTTTGAAAATTTTTAAAGTCTATCTTCCGAATTTGAAGTCGAATCTCATCAATTCATATATTTGAGTGAGTTTGCAACTAACTTTGTCAGCAATTGTCGATTTACATCTATGAAGCCCATTGAGGTCAATTGTCACTTTGTGTTGTTTGAAAATTTTCGAAGTCTATCTTTCGAATTCGAAGTCGAATCTCATCAATTCTTATATATTTGAGAGAGATTGCAACTAACTTTGTCAGCAATCGTCCATTTACTTCCATTGGAGCCCATTGAGGTCGATTGTCACTTTGTTTTGATTGAAAATTTCCAAAGTATAACTTTCGAATTTGAAGTCGAATCTCATCAATTCTTATATATTTGAGTGAGTTTGCAACTAACTTTGTCGGCAATCGTCGATTTACATCCGTTGAAGCCCATTGAGGTCGATTGTCACTTTGTGTTGTTTAAAAATTTTCAAAGTCTATCTTCCGAATTTGGAGTCGAATCTCATCAATTCTTATATATTTGAGTGAGATTGCAACTAACTTTGTTAGCAATCGTCCATTTACTTCCATTGGAGCCCATTGAGGTCGATTGTCACTTTGTTTTGATTGAAAATTTCCAAAGTCTATCTTCCGAATTTGAAGTCGAATCTCATCAATTCTTATAATTTTGAGTGAGTTTGCAACTAACTTTGTCAGCAATCGTCGATTTACATCTATGAAGCCCATTGAGGTCGATTGTCACTTTATGTTGTTTGAAAATTTTCGAAGTCTATCTTCCGAATTCGAAGTCGAATCTCATCAATTCTTATATATTCGAGAGAGATTGCAACTAACTTTGTCAGCAATCGTCCATTTACTTCCATTGGAGCCCATTGAGGTCGATTGTCACTTTGTTTTGATTGAAAATTTCCAAAGTATATCTTTCGAATTTGAAGTCGAATCTCATCAATTCTTATATATTTAAGAGAGATTGCAACTAACTTTGTCAGCAATCGTCCATTTACTTCCATTGGAGCCCATTAAGGTCGATTGTCACTTTGTTTTGATTGAAAATTTCCAAAGTATATCTTTCGAATTTGAAGTCGAATCTCATCAATTCTTATATATTTGAGTGAGATTGCAACTAACTTTGTTAGCAATCGTCCATTTACTTCCATTGGAGCCCATTGAGGTCGATTGTCACTTTGTTTTGATTGAAGATTTCCAAAGTATATCTTTCGAATTTGAAGTCGAATCTCATCAATTCTTATATATTTGAGTAAATTTTCAACTAACTTTGTCAGCAATCTTCGATTCACTTCCATTGAAGCCCATTGAGGTCGATTGTCACTTTGTGTTGTTTAAAAATTTTCAAAGTCTATCTTCCGAATTTGGAGTCGAATCTCATCAATTCTTATATATTTGAGTGAGTTTGCAACTAACTTTGTCAGCAATCGTCGATTTACATCCGTTGAAGCCCATTGAGGTCGATTGTCACTTTGTGTTGTTTAAAAATTTTCAAAGTCTATCTTCCGAATTTGGAGTCGAATCTCATCAATTCTTATATATTTGAGTGAGATTGCAACTAACTTTGTTAGCAATCGTCCATTTACTTCCATTGGAGCCCATTGAGGTCGATTGTCACTTTGTTTTGATTGAAAATTTCCAAAGTATATCTTTCGAATTTGAAGTCGAATCTCATCAATTCTTATATATTTGAGTGAGATTGCAACTAACTTTGTTAGCAATCGTCCATTTACTTCCATTGGAGCCCATTGAGGTCGATTGTCACTTTGTTTTGATTGAAAATTTCCAAAGTATATCTTTCGAATTTGAAGTCGAATCTCATCAATTCTTATATATTTGAGTAAATTTTCAACTAACTTTGTCAGCAATCTTCGATTCACTTCCATTGAAGCCCATTGAGGTCGATTGTCACTTTGTGTTGTTTAAAAATTTTCAAAGTCTATCTTCCGAATTTGGAGTCGAATCTCATCAATTCTTATATATTTGAGTGAGTTTGCAACTAACTTTGTCAGCAATCGTCGATTTACATCCGTTGAAGCCCATTGAGGTCAATTGTCACTTTGTGTTGTTTGAAAATTTTCGAAGTCTATCTTCCGAATTTGAAGTCGAATCTCATCAATTCTTATAATTTTGAGTGAGTTTGCAACTAACTTTGTCAGCAATCGTCGATTTACATCTATGAAGCCCATTGAGGTCGATTGTCACTTTATGTTGTTTGAAAATTTTCGAAGTCTATCTTCCGAATTCGAAGTCGAATCTCATCAATTCTTATATATTTAAGAGAGATTGCAACTAACTTTGTCAGCAATCGTCCATTTACTTCCATTGGAGCCCATTGAGGTCGATTGTCACTTTGTTTTGATTGGAAATTTCCAAAGTATATCTTTCGAATTTGAAGTCGAATCTCATCAATTCTTATATATTTGAGTGAGTTTGCAACTAACTTTGTCAGATATCGTCGATTTACATTTATTGAAGCCCATTGTGGTCGATTGTCACTTGTGTTGTTAAAAAATTTTCAAAGTCTATCTTCCGAATTTGAAGTCGAATCTCATCAATTCTTATATATTTGAGTGAGTTTGCGACTAACTTTGTCAGCAATCGTCCATTTACTTCCATTGAAGCCCATTGAGGTCGATTGTCACTTTGTATTGATTGAAAATTTTCAAAGTATATCTTCCGAATTTGAAGTCGAATCTCATCAATTCTTATATATTTGAGTGAGTTTGCGACTAACTTTGTCAGCAATCGTTGATTCACATCCGTTGAAGCCCATTGAGGTCGATTGTCACATTGTGTTGTTTGAAAATTTTTAAAGTCTATCTTCCGAATTTGAAGTCGAATCTTATCAATTCTTATATATTTGAGAGAGATTGCAACTAACTTTGTCAGCAATCGTCCATTTACTTCCATTAAAGCCCATTGAGGTCGATTGTCACTTTGTATTGATTCAAAATTTTCAAAGTCTATCTTCCGAATTTGAAGTCGAATCTCATCAATTCTTATATATTTAAGTGAGTTTGCAACTAACTTTGTCAGCAGTCGTCGATTTACTTCTATGAAGCCCATTGAGGTCAATTGTCACTTTGTGTTGTTTGAAAATTTTCGAAGTCTATCTTCCGAATTTGAAGTCGAATATCATCAATTCTTATATATTTGAGTGAGTTTGCAACTAACTTGTCAGCAATCGTCGATTTACATCTATGAAGCCCATTGAGGTCGATTGTCACTTTATGTTGTTTGAAAACTTTTAAAGTCTTTCCTCCGAATTTGAAGTCGAATCTCATCAATTCTTATATATTTGAGTAAATTTTCAACTAACTATGTCAGCAATCTTCGATTCACTTCCATTGAACCCCATTGAGGTCGATTGTCACTTTGTATTGATTGAAAATTTTCAAAGTCTATCTTCAGAATTTGAAGTCGAATCTCATCAATTCTTATAGATTTGAGTGAGTTCGCAACTATCTTTGTCAGATATCGTCGATTCACATTTATTGAAGCCCATTGAGGTCGATTGTCACTTTGTGTTGTTTGAAAATTTTCGAAGTCTATCTTCCGAATTTGAAGTCGAATCTCATCAATTCTTATATATTTGAGTGAGTTTGCGACTAACTTTGTCAGCAATCGTCCATTTACTTCCATTGAAGCCCATTGAGGTCGATTGTCACTTTGTCTTGTTTGAAAACTTTTAAAGTCTATCTTCCGAATTTGAAGTCGAATCTTATCAATTCTTATATATTTGAGAGAGATTGCAACTAACGTTGTCAGCAATCGTCCATTTACTTCCATTGAAGCCCATTGAGGTCGATTGTCACTTTGTATTGATTGAAAATTTTTAAAGTCTTTCCTCCGAATTTGAAGTCGAATCTCATCAGTTCTTATATATTTGAGTGAGTTTGCAACTAACTTTGTCAGCAATCGCAATCGTCGATTTACATCCGTTGAAGCCCATAGAGGTCGATTGTCACTTTGTGTTGTTTGAAAATTTTTAAAGTCTATCTTCCGAATTTGAAGTCGAATCTCATCAATTCATATATTTGAGTGAGTTTGCAACTAACTTTGTCAGCAATTGTCGATTTACATCTATGAAGCCCATTGAGGTCAATTGTCACTTTGTGTTGTTTGAAAATTTTCGAAGTCTATCTTCCGAATTCGAAGTCGAATCTCATCAATTCTTATAGATTTGAGTGAGTTCGCAACTATCTTTGTCAGATATCGTCGATTTACATTTATTGAAGCCCTTTGGGGTCTATTGTCACTTTGTGTTGTTTGAAAATTTTCGAAGTCTATCTTCCGAATTTGAAGTCGAATCTCATCAATTCTTACATATTTGAGTGAGTTTGCGACTAACTTTGTCAGCAATCGTCCATTTACTTCCATTGAAGCCCATTGAGGTCGATTGTCACTTTGTCTTGTTTGAAAACTTTTAAAGTCTATCTTCCGAATTTGAAGTGGAATCTTATCAATTCTTATATATTTGAGAGAGATTGCAACTAACGTTGTCAGCAATCGTCCATTTACTTCCATTGAAGCCCATTGAGGTCGATTGTCACTTTGTATTGATTGAAAATTTTTAAAGTCTTTCCTCCGAATTTGAAGTCGAATCTCATCAGTTCTTATATATTTGAGTGAGTTTGCAACTAACTTTGTCAGCAATCGCAATCGTCGATTTACATCCGTTGAAGCCCATTGAGGTCGATTGTCACTTTGTGTTGTTTGAAAATTTTCGAAGTCTATCTTCCGAATTTGAAGTCGAATCTCATCAATTCTTATATATTTGAGTGAGTTTGCGACTAACTTTGTCAGCAATCGTCCATTTACTTCCATTGAAGCCCATTGAGGTCGATTGTCACTTTGTCTTGTTTGAAAACTTTTAAAGTCTATCTTCCGAATTTGAAGTGGAATCTTATCAATTCTTATATATTTGAGAGAGATTGCAACTAACGTTGTCAGCAATCGTCCATTTACTTCCATTGGAGCCCATTGAGGTCGATTGTCACTTTGTTTTGATTGAAAATTTCCAAAGTATATCTTTCGAATTTGAAGTCGAATCTCATCAATTCTTATATATTTGAGTGAGTTTGCAACTAACTTTGTCAGCAATCGTCGATTTACATCCGTTGAAGCCCATTGAGGTCGATTGTCACTTTGTGTTGTTTAAAAATTTTCAAAGTCTATCTTCCGAATTTGGAGTCGAATCTCATCAATTCTTATATATTTGAGTGAGATTGCAACTAACTTTGTTAGCAATCGTCCATTTACTTCCATTGGAGCCCATTGAGGTCGATTGTCACTTTGTTTTGATTGAAAATTTCCAAAGTATATCTTTCGAATTTGAAGTCGAATCTCATCAATTCTTATATATTTGAGTAAATTTTCAACTAACTTTGTCAGCAATCTTCGATTCACTTCCATTGAAGCCCATTGAGGTCGATTGTCACTTTGTGTTGTTTAAAAATTTTCAAAGTCTATCTTCCGAATTTTAAGTCGAATCTCATCAATTCTTATATATTTGAGTGAGTTTGCAACTAACTTTGTCAGCAATCGTCGATTTACATCCGATGAAGCCCATTGAGGTCGATTGTCACTTTGTGTTGTTTGAAAATTTTTAAAGTCTATCTTCCGAATTTGAAGTCGAATCTCATCAATTCATATATTTGAGTGAGTTTGCAACTAACTTTGTCAGCAATTGTCGATTCACATCTATGAAGCCCATTGAGGTCAATTGTCACTTTGTGTTGTTTGAAAATTTTCGAAGTCTATCTTCCGAATTTGAAGTCGAATCTCATCAATTCTTATATTTTTGAGTGAGTTTGCAACTAACTTTGTCAGCAATCGTCGATTTACATCTATGAAGCCCATTGAGGTCGATTGTCACTTTATGTTGTTTGAAAATTTTCGAAGTCTATCTTCCGAATTCGAAGTCGAATCTCATCAATTCTTATATATTTGAGAGAGATTGCAACTAACTTTGTCAGCAATCGTCCATTTACTTCCATTGAAGCCCATTGAGGTCGATTGTCACTTTGTCTTGTTTGAAAACTTTTAAAGTCTATCTTCCGAATTTGAAGTGGAATCTTATCAATTCTTATATATTTGAGAGAGATTGCAACTAACTTTGTCAGCAATCGTCCATTTAATTCCATTGAAGCCCATTGAGGTCGATTGTCACTTTGTATTGATTGAAAATTTTTAAAGTCTTTCCTCCGAATTTGAAGTCGAATCTCATCAGTTCTTATATATTTGAGTAAATTTTCAACTAACTTTGTCAGCAATCTTCGATCCACTTCCATTGAAGCCCATTGAGGTCGATTGTCACTTTGTGTTGTTTAAAAATTTTCAAAGTCTATCTTCCGAATTTGGAGTCGAATCTCATCAATTCTTATATATTTGAGTGAGTTTGCAACTAACTCTGTCAGCAATCGTCGATTTACATCCGTTGAAGCCCATTGAGGTCGATTGTCACTTTGTGTTGTTTGAAAATTTTCAAAGTCTATCTTCCGAATTTGAAGTCGAATCTCATCAATTCTTCTATTTTTGAGTAAATTATCAACTAACTTTGTCAGCAATCTTCGATTCACTTCCATTGAAGCCCATTGAGGTCGATTGTCACTTTGTGTTGTTTAAAAATTTTCAAAGTCTATCTTCCGAATTTTAAGTCGAATCTCATCAATTCTTATATATTTGAGTGAGTTTGCGACTAACTTTGTCAGCAATCGTCCATTTACTTCCATTGAAGCCCATTGAGGTCGATTGTCACTTTGTCTTGTTTGAAAACTTTTAAAGTCTATCTTCCGAATTTGAAGTGGAATCTTATCAATTCTTATATATTTGAGAGAGATTGCAACTAACGTTGTCAGCAATCGTCCATTTACTTCCATTGAAGCCCATTGAGGTCGATTGTCACTTTGTATTGATTGAAAATTTTTAAAGTCTTTCCTCCGAATTTGAAGTCGAATCTCATCAGTTCTTATATATTTGAGTGAGTTTGCAACTAACTTTGTCAGCAATCGCAATCGTCGATTTACATCCGTTGAAGCCCATTGAGGTCGATTGTCACTTTGTGTTGTTTGAAAATTTTCGAAGTCTATCTTCCGAATTTGAAGTCGAATCTCATCAATTCTTATATATTTGAGTGAGTTTGCAACTAACTTTGTCAGCAATCGTCCATTTACTTCCATTGAAGCCCATTGAGGTCGATTGTCACTTTGTCTTGTTTGAAAACTTTTAAAGTCTATCTTCCGAATTTGAAGTGGAATCTTATCAATTCTTATATATTTGAGAGAGATTGCAACTAACGTTGTCAGATATCGTCCATTTACTTCCATTGGAGCCCATTGAGGTCGATTGTCACTTTGTTTTGATTGAAAATTTCCAAAGTATATCTTTCGAATTTGAAGTCGAATCTCATCAATTCTTATATATTTGAGTGAGTTTGCAACTAACTTTGTCAGCAATCGTCGATTTACATCCGTTGAAGCCCATTGAGGTCGATTGTCACTTTGTGTTGTTTAAAAATTTTCAAAGTCTATCTTCCGAATTTGGAGTCGAATCTCATCAATTCTTATATATTTGAGTGAGATTGCAACTAACTTTGTTAGCAATCGTCCATTTACTTCCATTGGAGCCCATTGAGGTCGATTGTCACTTTGTTTTGATTGAAAATTTCCAAAGTATATCTTTCGAATTTGAAGTCGAATCTCATCAATTCTTATATATTTGAGTAAATTTTCAACTAACTTTGTCAGCAATCTTCGATTCACTTCCATTGAAGCCCATTGAGGTCGATTGTCACTTTGTGTTGTTTAAAAATTTTCAAAGTCTATCTTCCGAATTTTAAGTCGAATCTCATCAATTCTTATATATTTGAGTGAGTTTGCAACTAACTTTGTCAGCAATCGTCGATTTACATCCGATGAAGCCCATTGAGGTCGATTGTCACTTTGTGTTGTTTGAAAATTTTTAAAGTCTATCTTCCGAATTTGAAGTCGAATCTCATCAATTCATATATTTGAGTGAGTTTGCAACTAACTTTGTCAGCAATTGTCGATTCACATCTATGAAGCCCATTGAGGTCAATTGTCACTTTGTGTTGTTTGAAAATTTTCGAAGTCTATCTTCCGAATTTGAAGTCGAATCTCATCAATTCTTATATTTTTGAGTGAGTTTGCAACTAACTTTGTCAGCAATCGTCGATTTACATCTATGAAGCCCATTGAGGTCGATTGTCACTTTATGTTGTTTGAAAATTTTCGAAGTCTATCTTCCGAATTCGAAGTCGAATCTCATCAATTCTTATATATTTGAGAGAGATTGCAACTAACTTTGTCAGCAATCGTCCATTTACTTCCATTGAAGCCCATTGAGGTCGATTGTCACTTTGTCTTGTTTGAAAACTTTTAAAGTCTATCTTCCGAATTTGAAGTGGAATCTTATCAATTCTTATATATTTGAGAGAGATTGCAACTAACTTTGTCAGCAATCGTCGATTTACATCCGTTGAAGCCCATTGAGGTCGATTGTCACTTTGTATTGATTGAAAATTTTTAAAGTCTTTCCTCCGAATTTGAAGTCGAATCTCATCAGTTCTTATATATTTGAGTAAATTTTCAACTAACTTTGTCAGCAATCTTCGATTCACTTCCATTGAAGCCCATTGAGGTCGATTGTCACTTTGTGTTGTTTAAAAATTTTCAAAGTCTATCTTCCGAATTTGGAGTCGAATCTCATCAATTCTTATATATTTGAGTGAGTTTGCAACTAACTCTGTCAGCAATCGTCGATTTACATCCGTTGAAGCCCATTGAGGTCGATTGTCACTTTGTGTTGTTTGAAAATTTTCAAAGTCTATCTTCCGAATTTGAAGTCGAATCTCATCAATTCTTCTATTTTTGAGTGAGTTTGCAACTAACATTGTCAGCAATCGTCGATTTACATCTGTGAAGCCCATTGAGGTCGATTGTCACTTTATGTTGTTTGAAAATTTTCGAAGTCTATCTTCCGAATTCGAAGTCGAATCTCATCAATTCTTATATATTTGAGAGAGATAGCAACTAACTTTGTCAGCAATCGTCCATTTACTTCCGTTGAAGCCCATTGAGGTCGATTGTCACTTTGTGTTGTTTGAAAATTTTCAAAGTCTATCTTCCGAATTTGAAGTCGAATCTCATCAATTCTTCTATTTTCGAGTGAGTTTGCAACTAACATTGTCAGCAATCGTCGATTTACATCTGTGAAGCCCATTGAGGTCGATTGTCACTTTATGTTGTTTGAAAATTTTCGAAGTCTACCTTCCGAATTTGAAGTCGAATCTCATCAATTCTTATATATTTGAGTGAATTTGCGACTAACTTTGTCGGCAATCGTCCATTTAATTCCATTGGAGCCCATTGAGGTCGATTGTCACTTTGTTTTGATTGAAAATTTCCAAAGTATATCTTCCGTATTTGAAGTCGAATCTCATCAATTCTTATATGTTTGAGTGAGTTTGTAACTAACTTTGTCAGATATCGTCGATTTACATTTATTGAAGCCCATTGTGGTCGATTGTCACTTTGTGTTGTTTAAAAATTTTCAAAGTCTATCTTCCGAATTTGAAGTCGAATCTCATCAATTCTTATATATTAGAGTGAGTTTGCTACTAACTTTGTCAGCAATCGTCGATTTACATCCCTTGAAGCCCATTGAGGTCGATTGTCACTTTGTGTTGTTTGAAAATTTTTGAAGTCTATCTTCCGAATTTGAAGTCGAATCTCATCAATTCTTATATATTTGAGTGAGTTTGCGACTAACTTTGTTAGCAATCGTCCATTTACTTCCATTGAAGCCCATTGAGGTCGATTGTCACTTTGTATTGATTGAAAATTCTCAAAGTCTATCTTCCGAATTTTAAGTCGAATCTCATCAATTCTCATATATTTGAGTGAGTTTGCAACTAACTTTGTCAGCAATCGTCGATTTACATCCATTGAAGCCCATTGAGGTCGATTGTCACTTTGTGTTGTTTGAGAACTTTTAAAGTCTATCTTCCGAATTTGAAGTCGAATCTCATCAATTCTTATATATTAGAGTGAGTTTGCTACTAACTTTGTCAGCAATCGTCGATTTACATCCATTGAAGCCCATTGAGGTCAATTGTCACTTTGTGTTGTTTGAAAATTTTCGAAGTCTATCTTCCGAATTTGAAGTCGAATCTCATCAATTCTTATATTTTTGAGTGAGTTTGCAACTAACTTTGTCAGCAATCGTCGATTTACATCTATGAAGCCCATTGAGGTCGATTGTCACTTTATGTTGTTTGAAAATTTTCGAAGTCTATCTTCCGAATTCGAAGTCGAATCTCATCAATTCTTATATATTTGAGAGAGATTGCAACTAACTTTGTCAGCAATCGTCCATTTACTTCCATTGAAGCCCATTGAGGTCGATTGTCACTTTGTCTTGTTTGAAAACTTTTAAAGTCTATCTTCCGAATTTGAAGTGGAATCTTATCAATTCTTATATATTTGAGAGAGATTGCAACTAACTTTGTCAGCAATCGTCCATTTAATTCCATTGAAGCCCATTGAGGTCGATTGTCACTTTGTATTGATTGAAAATTTTTAAAGTCTTTCCTCCGAATTTGAAGTCGAATCTCATCAGTTCTTATATATTTGAGTAAATTTTCAACTAACTTTGTCAGCAATCTTCGATTCACTTCCATTGAAGCCCATTGAGGTCGATTGTCACTTTGTGTTGTTTAAAAATTTTCAAAGTCTATCTTCCGAATTTGGAGTCGAATCTCATCAATTCTTATATTTTTGAGTGAGTTTGCAACTAACTTTGTCAGCAATCGTCCATTTACTTCCATTGAAGCCCATTGAGGTCGATTGTCACTTTGTCTTGTTTGAAAACTTTTAAAGTCTATCTTCCGAATTCGAAGTCGAATCTCATCAATTCTTATATATTTGAGAGAGATTGCAACTAACTTTGTCAGCAATCGTCCATTTACTTCCATTGAAGCCCATTGAGGTCGATTGTCACTTTGTCTTGTTTGAAAACTTTTAAAGTCTATCTTCCGAATTTGAAGTGGAATCTTATCAATTCTTATATATTTGAGAGAGATTGCAACTAACTTTGTCAGCAATCGTCGATTTACATCCGTTGAAGCCCATTGAGGTCGATTGTCACTTTGTATTGATTGAAAATTTTTAAAGTCTTTCCTCCGAATTTGAAGTCGAATCTCATCAGTTCTTATATATTTGAGTAAATTTTCAACTAACTTTGTCAGCAATCTTCGATTCACTTCCATTGAAGCCCATTGAGGTCGATTGTCACTTTGTGTTGTTTAAAAATTTTCAAAGTCTATCTTCCGAATTTGGAGTCGAATCTCATCAATTCTTATATATTTGAGTGAGTTTGCAACTAACTCTGTCAGCAATCGTCGATTTACATCCGTTGAAGCCCATTGAGGTCGATTGTCACTTTGTGTTGTTTGAAAATTTTCAAAGTCTATCTTCCGAATTTGAAGTCGAATCTCATCAATTCTTCTATTTTTGAGTGAGTTTGCAACTAACATTGTCAGCAATCGTCGATTTACATCTGTGAAGCCCATTGAGGTCGATTGTCACTTTATGTTGTTTGAAAATTTTCGAAGTCTATCTTCCGAATTCGAAGTCGAATCTCATCAATTCTTATATATTTGAGAGAGATAGCAACTAACTTTGTCAGCAATCGTCCATTTACTTCCGTTGAAGCCCATTGAGGTCGATTGTCACTTTGTGTTGTTTGAAAATTTTCAAAGTCTATCTTCCGAATTTGAAGTCGAATCTCATCAATTCTTCTATTTTCGAGTGAGTTTGCAACTAACATTGTCAGCAATCGTCGATTTACATCTGTGAAGCCCATTGAGGTCGATTGTCACTTTATGTTGTTTGAAAATTTTCGAAGTCTACCTTCCGAATTTGAAGTCGAATCTCATCAATTCTTATATATTTGAGTGAATTTGCGACTAACTTTGTCGGCAATCGTCCATTTAATTCCATTGGAGCCCATTGAGGTCGATTGTCACTTTGTTTTGATTGAAAATTTCCAAAGTATATCTTCCGTATTTGAAGTCGAATCTCATCAATTCTTATATGTTTGAGTGAGTTTGTAACTAACTTTGTCAGATATCGTCGATTTACATTTATTGAAGCCCATTGTGGTCGATTGTCACTTTGTGTTGTTTAAAAATTTTCAAAGTCTATCTTCCGAATTTGAAGTCGAATCTCATCAATTCTTATATATTAGAGTGAGTTTGCTACTAACTTTGTCAGCAATCGTCGATTTACATCCCTTGAAGCCCATTGAGGTCGATTGTCACTTTGTGTTGTTTGAAAATTTTTGAAGTCTATCTTCCGAATTTGAAGTCGAATCTCATCAATTCTTATATATTTGAGTGAGTTTGCGACTAACTTTGTTAGCAATCGTCCATTTACTTCCATTGAAGCCCATTGAGGTCGATTGTCACTTTGTATTGATTGAAAATTCTCAAAGTCTATCTTCCGAATTTTAAGTCGAATCTCATCAATTCTCATATATTTGAGTGAGTTTGCAACTAACTTTGTCAGCAATCGTCGATTTACATCCATTGAAGCCCATTGAGGTCGATTGTCACTTTGTGTTGTTTGAGAACTTTTAAAGTCTATCTTCCGAATTTGAAGTCGAATCTCATCAATTCTTATATATTAGAGTGAGTTTGCTACTAACTTTGTCAGCAATCGTCGATTTACATCCCTTGAAGCCCATTGAGGTCGATTGTCACTTTGTGTTGTTTGAAAATTTTCAAAGTCTATCTTCCGAATTTGGAGTCGAATCTCATCAATTCTTATATATCTAAGTGAGTTTGCAACTAACTTTGTCAGCAATCGTCCATTTACTTCCATTGAAGCCCATTGAGGTCGATTGTCACTTTGTGTTGTTTGAAAATTTTCGAAGTCTATCTTCCGAATTTTAAGTCGAATCTCATCAATTCTTATATTTTTGAGTGAGTTTGCAACTAACTTTGTCAGCAATCGTCCATTTACTTCCATTGGAGCCCATTGAGGTCGATTGTCACTTTGTTTTGATTGAAAATTTCCAAAGTATATCTTCCGAATTTGAAGTCGAATCTCATCAATTCTTATATATTTGAGTGAGTTTGCAACTAACTTTGTCAGCAATCGTTGATTTACATCCGTTGAAGCCCATTGAGGTCGATTGTCACTTTGTGTTGTTTGAAAATTTTTAAAGTCTATCTTCCGAATTTGAAGTCGAATCTTATCAATTCTTATATATTTGAGAGAGATTGCAACTAACTTTGTCAGCAATCGTCCATTTACTTCTATGAAGCCCATTGAGGTCGATTGTCACTTTGTGTTGTTTGAAAATTTTCGAAGTCTATCTTCCGAATTTGAAGTCGAATCTCATCAATTCTTATATATTTGAGTGAGTTTGCAACTAACTTGTCAGCAATCGTCGATTTACATCTATGAAGCCCTTTGAGGTCGGTTGTCACTTTATGTTGTTTGCAAACTTTTAGAGTCTTTCCTCCGAATTTGAAGTCGAATCTCATCAATTCTTATATATTTGAGTAAATTTTCAACTAACTATGTCAGAAATCTTCGATTCACTTCCATTGAAGCCCATTGAGGTCGATTGTCACTTTGTATTGATTGAAAATTTTCGAAGTCTATCTTCAGAATTTGAAGTCGAATCTCATCAATTCTTATATATTTGAGTGAGTTCGCAACTAACTTTGTCAGATATCGTCGATTTACATTTATTGAAGCCCATTGAGGTCGATTGTCACTTTGTGTTGTTTGAAAATTTTCGAAGTCTATCTTCCGAATTTGAAGTCGAATCTCATCAATTCTTATATATTTGAGTGAGTTTGCGACTAACTTTGTCAGCAATCGTCCATTTACTTCCATTGAAGCCCATTGAGGTCGATTGTCACTTTGTCTTGTTTGAAAACTTTTAAAGTCTATCTTCCGAATTTGAAGTGGAATCTTATCAATTCTTATATATTTGAGAGAGATTGCAACTAACTTTGTCAGCAATCGTCCATTTACTTCCATTGAAGCCCATTGAGGTCGATTGTCACTTTGTATTGATTGAAAATTTTTAAAGTCTTTCCTCCGAATTTGAAGTCGAATCTCATCAGTTCTTATATATTTGAGTGAGTTTGCAACTAACTTTGTCAGCAATCGCAATCGTCGATTTACATCCGTTGAAGCCCATTGAGGTCGATTGTCACTTTGTGTTGTTTGAAAATTTTCGAAGTCTATCTTCCGAATTTGAAGTCGAATCTCATCAATTCTTATATATTTGAGTGAGTTTGCAACTAACTTTGTCAGCAATCGTCCATTTACTTCCATTGAAGCCCATTGAGGTCGATTGTCACTTTGTCTTGTTTGAAAACTTTTAAAGTCTATCTTCCGAATTTGAAGTGGAATCTTATCAATTCTTATATATTTGAGAGAGATTGCAACTAACGTTGTCAGCAATCGTCCATTTACTTCCATTGGAGCCCATTGAGGTCGATTGTCACTTTGTTTTGATTGAAAATTTCCAAAGTATATCTTTCGAATTTGAAGTCGAATCTCATCAATTCTTATATATTTGAGTGAGTTTGCAACTAACTTTGTCAGCAATCGTCGATTTACATCCGTTGAAGCCCATTGAGGTCGATTGTCACTTTGTGTTGTTTAAAAATTTTCAAAGTCTATCTTCCGAATTTGGAGTCGAATCTCATCAATTCTTATATATTTGAGTGAGATTGCAACTAACTTTGTTAGCAATCGTCCATTTACTTCCATTGGAGCCCATTGAGGTCGATTGTCACTTTGTTTTGATTGAAAATTTCCAAAGTATATCTTTCGAATTTGAAGTCGAATCTCATCAATTCTTATATATTTGAGTAAATTTTCAACTAACTTTGTCAGCAATCTTCGATTCACTTCCATTGAAGCCCATTGAGGTCGATTGTCACTTTGTGTTGTTTAAAAATTTTCAAAGTCTATCTTCCGAATTTTAAGTCGAATCTCATCAATTCTTATATATTTGAGTGAGTTTGCAACTAACTTTGTCAGCAATCGTCGATTTACATCCGATGAAGCCCATTGAGGTCGATTGTCACTTTGTGTTGTTTGAAAATTTTTAAAGTCTATCTTCCGAATTTGAAGTCGAATCTCATCAATTCATATATTTGAGTGAGTTTGCAACTAACTTTGTCAGCAATTGTCGATTCACATCTATGAAGCCCATTGAGGTCAATTGTCACTTTGTGTTGTTTGAAAATTTTCGAAGTCTATCTTCCGAATTTGAAGTCGAATCTCAACAATTCTTATATTTTTGAGTGAGTTTGCAACTAACTTTGTCAGCAATCGTCGATTTACATCTATGAAGCCCATTGAGGTCGATTGTCACTTTATGTTGTTTGAAAATTTTCGAAGTCTATCTTCCGAATTCGAAGTCGAATCTCATCAATTCTTATATATTTGAGAGAGATTGCAACTAACTTTGTCAGCAATCGTCCATTTACTTCCATTGAAGCCCATTGAGGTCGATTGTCACTTTGTCTTGTTTGAAAACTTTTAAAGTCTATCTTCCGAATTTGAAGTGGAATCTTATCAATTCTTATATATTTGAGAGAGATTGCAACTAACTTTGTCAGCAATCGTCGATTTACATCCGTTGAAGCCCATTGAGGTCGATTGTCACTTTGTATTGATTGAAAATTTTTAAAGTCTTTCCTCCGAATTTGAAGTCGAATCTCATCAGTTCTTATATATTTGAGTAAATTTTCAACTAACTTTGTCAGCAATCTTCGATTCACTTCCATTGAAGCCCATTGAGGTCGATTGTCACTTTGTGTTGTTTAAAAATTTTCAAAGTCTATCTTCCGAATTTGGAGTCGAATATCATCAATTCTTATATATTTGAGTCAGTTTGCAACTAACTCTGTCAGCAATCGTCGATTTACATCCGTTGAAGCCCATTGAGGTCGATTGTCACTTTGTGTTGTTTGAAAATTTTCAAAGTCTATCTTCCGAATTTGAAGTCGAATCTCATCAATTCTTCTATTTTTGAGTGAGTTTGCAACTAACATTGTCAGCAATCGTCGATTTACATCTGTGAAGCCCATTGAGGTCGATTGTCACTTTATGTTGTTTGAAAATTTTCGAAGTCTATCTTCCGAATTCGAAGTCGAATCTCATCAATTCTTATATATTTGAGAGAGATAGCAACTAACTTTGTCAGCAATCGTCCATTTACTTCCGTTGAAGCCCATTGAGGTCGATTGTCACTTTGTGTTGTTTGAAAATTTTCAAAGTCTATCTTCCGAATTTGAAGTCGAATCTCATCAATTCTTCTATTTTCGAGTGAGTTTGCAACTAACATTGTCAGCAATCGTCGATTTACATCTGTGAAGCCCATTGAGGTCGATTGTCACTTTATGTTGTTTGAAAATTTTCGAAGTCTACCTTCCGAATTTGAAGTCGAATCTCATCAATTCTTATATATTTGAGTGAATTTGCGACTAACTTTGTCGGCAATCGTCCATTTAATTCCATTGGAGCCCATTGAGGTCGATTGTCACTTTGTTTTGATTGAAAATTTCCAAAGTATATCTTCCGTATTTGAAGTCGAATCTCATCAATTCTTATATGTTTGAGTGAGTTTGTAACTAACTTTGTCAGATATCGTCGATTTACATTTATTGAAGCCCATTGTGGTCGATTGTCACTTTGTGTTGTTTAAAAATTTTCAAAGTCTATCTTCCGAATTTGAAGTCGAATCTCATCAATTCTTATATATTAGAGTGAGTTTGCTACTAACTTTGTCAGCAATCGTCGATTTACATCCCTTGAAGCCCATTGAGGTCGATTGTCACTTTGTGTTGTTTGAAAATTTTTGAAGTCTATCTTCCGAATTTGAAGTCGAATCTCATCAATTCTTATATATTTGAGTGAGTTTGCGACTAACTTTGTTAGCAATCGTCCATTTACTTCCATTGAAGCCCATTGAGGTCGATTGTCACTTTGTATTGATTGAAAATTCTCAAAGTCTATCTTCCGAATTTTAAGTCGAATCTCATCAATTCTCATATATTTGAGTGAGTTTGCAACTAACTTTGTCAGCAATCGTCGATTTACATCCATTGAAGCCCATTGAGGTCGATTGTCACTTTGTGTTGTTTGAGAACTTTTAAAGTCTATCTTCCGAATTTGAAGTCGAATCTCATCAATTCTTATATATTAGAGTGAGTTTGCTACTAACTTTGTCAGCAATCGTCGATTTACATCCCTTGAAGCCCATTGAGGTCGATTGTCACTTTGTGTTGTTTGAAAATTTTCAAAGTCTATCTTCCGAATTTGGAGTCGAATCTCATCAATTCTTATATATCTAAGTGAGTTTGCAACTAACTTTGTCAGCAATCGTCCATTTACTTCCATTGAAGCCCATTGAGGTCGATTGTCACTTTGTGTTGTTTGAGAACTTTTAAAGTCTATCTTCCGAATTTGAAGTCGAATCTCATCAATTCTTATATATTAGAGTGAGTTTGCTACTAACTTTGTCAGCAATCGTTGATTTACATCCGTTGAAGCCCATTGAGGTCGATTGTCACTTTGTGTTGTTTGAAAATTTTCAAAGTCTATCTTCCGAATTTGAAGTCGAATCTTATCAATTCTTATATATTTGAGAGAGATTGCAACTAACTTTGTCAGCAATCGTCCATTTACTTCTATGAAGCCCATTGAGGTCGATTGTCACTTTGTGTTGTTTGAAAATTTTCGAAGTCTATCTTCCGAATTTGAAGTCGAATCTCATCAATTCTTATATATTTGAGTGAGTTTGCAACTAACTTGTCAGCAATCGTCGATTTACATCTATGAAGCCCTTTGAGGTCGGTTGTCACTTTATGTTGTTTGCAAACTTTTAGAGTCTTTCCTCCGAATTTGAAGTCGAATCTCATCAATTCTTATATATTTGAGTAAATTTTCAACTAACTATGTCAGAAATCTTCGATTCACTTCCATTGAAGCCCATTGAGGTCGATTGTCACTTTGTATTGATTGAAAATTTTCGAAGTCTATCTTCAGAATTTGAAGTCGAATCTCATCAATTCTTATATATTTGAGTGAGTTCGCAACTAACTTTGTCAGATATCGTCGATTTACATTTATTGAAGCCCATTGAGGTCGATTGTCACTTTGTGTTGTTTGAAAATTTTCGAAGTCTATCTTCCGAATTTGAAGTCGAATCTCATCAATTCTTATATATTTGAGTGAGTTTGCGACTAACTTTGTCAGCAATCGTCCATTTACTTCCATTGAAGCCCATTGAGGTCGATTGTCACTTTGTCTTGTTTGAAAACTTTTAAAGTCTATCTTCCGAATTTGAAGTGGAATCTTATCAATTCTTATATATTTGAGAGAGATTGCAACTAACTTTGTCAGCAATCGTCCATTTACTTCCATTGAAGCCCATTGAGGTCGATTGTCACTTTGTATTGATTGAAAATTTTTAAAGTCTTTCCTCCGAATTTGAAGTCGAATCTCATCAGTTCTTATATATTTGAGTAAATTTTCAACTAACTTTGTCAGCAATCTTCGATTCACTTCCATTGAAGCTCATTGAGGATTGTCACTTTGTGTTGTTTAAAAATTTTCAAAGTCTATCTTCCGAATTTGGAGTCGAATCTCATCAATTCTTATATATTTGAGTGAGTTTGCAACTAACTTTGTCAGCAATCGTCGATTTACATCCGTTGAAGCCCATTGAGGTCGATTGTCACTTTGTGTTGTTTGAAAATTTTCGAAGTCTATCTTCCGAATTCGAAGTCGAATCTCATCAATTCCTATATATTTGAGAGAGATTGCAACTAACTTTGTCAGCAATCGTCCATTTACTTTCATTGAAGCCCATTGAGGTCGATTGTCACTTTGTATTGATTGAAAATTTTCAAAGTCTACATTCCGAATTTGAAGTCGAATCTCATCAATTCTTATATATTTGAGTGAATTTGCGACTAACTTTGTCAGCAATCGTCCATTTAATTCCATTGGAGCCCATTGAGGTCGATTGTCACTTTGTTTTGATTGAAAATTTCCAAAGTATATCTTCCGAATTTGAAGTCGAATCTCATCAATTCTTATATGTTTGAGTGAGTTCGTAATTAACTTTGTCAGCAATCGTCGATTTACATCCATTGAAGCCCATTGAGGTCGATTGTCACTTTGTGTTGTTTAAAAATTTTCAAATTCTATCTTCCGAATTTGAAGTCGAATCTCATCAATTCTTATATATTAGAGTGAGTTTGCTACTAACTTTGTCAGCAATCGTCGATTTACATCCCTTGAAGCCCAATGAGGTCGATTGTCACTTTGTGTTGTTTGAAAATTTTTGAAGTCTATCTTCCGAATTTGAAGTCGAATCTCATCAATTCTTATATATTTGAGTGAGTTTGCGACTAACTTTGTTAGCAATCGTCCATTTACTTTCATTGAAGCCCATTGAGGTCGATTGTCACTTTGTATTGATTGAAAATTTTCAAAGTCTATCTTCCGAATTTGAAGTCGAATCTCATCAATTCTTATATATTAGAGTGAGTTTGCTACTAACTTTGTCAGCAATCGTCGATTTACATCCCTTGAAGCCCAATGAGGTCGATTGTCACTTTGTGTTGTTTGAAAATTTTTGAAGTCTATCTTCCGAATTTGAAATCGAATCTCATCAATTCTTATATATTTGAGTGAGTTTGCGACTAACTTTGTTAGCAATCGTCCATTTACTTCCATTGAAGCCCATTGAGGTCGATTGTCACTTTGTATTGATTGAAAATTTTCAAAGTCTATCTTCCGAATTTTAAGTCGAATCTCATCAACTCTCATATATTTGAGTGAGTTTGCAACTAACTTTGTCAGCAATCGTCGATTTACATCCATTGAAGCCCATTGAGGTCGATTGTCACTTTGTGTTGTTTGAGAACTTTTAAAGTCTATCTTCCGAATTTGAAGTCGAATCTCATCAATTTTTATATATTAGAGTGAGTTTGCTACTAACTTTGTCAGCAATCGTCGATTTACATCCCTTGAAGCCCAATGAGGTCGATTGTCACTTTGTGTTGTTTGAAAATTTTTGAAGTCTATCTTCCGAATTTGAAGTCGAATCTCATCAATTCTTATATATTTGAGTGAGTTTGCTACTAACTTTGTCAGCAATCGTCGATTTACATCCCTTGAAGCCCATTGAGGTCGATTGTCACTTTGTGTTGTTTGAAAACTTTTGAAGTCTATCTTCCGAATTTGAAGTCGAATCTCATCAATTCTTATATATTTGAGTGAGTTTGCGACTAACATTATCAGCAATCGTCCATTTACTTCCATTGAAGCCCATTGAGGTCGATTGTCACTTTGTATTGTTTGAAAATTTTCAAAGTCTATCTTCCGAATTTTAAGTCGAATCTCATCAATTCTCATATATTTGAGTGAGTTTGCAACTAACTTTGTCAGCAATCGTCGATTTACATCCATTGAAGCCCATTGAGGTCGATTGTCACTTTGTGTTGTTTGAAAACTTTTAAAGTCTATCTTCCGAATTTGAAGTCGAATCTTATCAATTCTTATATATTTGAGAGAGATTGCAACTAACTTTGTCCTCAATCGTCCATTTACTTCCATTGAAGCCCATTGAGGTCGATTGTCACTTTGTATTGATTGAAAATTTTTAAAGTCTTTCCTCCGAATTTGAAGTCGAATCTCATCAGTTCTTATATATTTGAGTAAATTTTCAACTAACTTTGTCAGCAATCTTCGATTCACTTCCATTGAAGCCCATTGAGGTCGATTGTCACTTTGTGTTGTTTGAAAATTTTCGAAGTCTATCTTCCGAATTTGGAGTCGAATCTCATCAATTCTTATATATTTGAGTGAGTTTGCAACTAACTTTGTCAGCAATCGTCGATTTACATCTATGAAGCCCATTGAGGTCGATTGTCACTTTGTGTTGTTTGAAAACTTTTAAAGTCTATCTTCCGAATTTGAAGTCGAATCTTATCAATTCTTATATATTTGAGAGAGATTGCAACTAACTTTGTCAGCAATTGTCCATTTACTTCCATTGAAGCCCATTGAGGTCGATTGTCACTTTGTATTGATTGAAAATTTTTAAAGTCTTTCCTCCGAATTTGAAGTCGAATCTCATCAGTTCTTATATATTTGAGTGAATTTTCAACTAACTTTGTCAGCAATCTTCGATTCACTTCCATTGAAGCCCATTGAGGTCGATTGTCACTTTGTGTTGTTTAAAAATTTTCAAAGTCTATCTTCCGAATTTGGAGTCGAATCTCATCAATTCTTATATATTTGAGTGAGTTTGCAACTAACTTTGTCAGCAATCGTCGATTTACATCCGTTGAAGCCCATTGAGGTCGATTGTCACTTTGTGTTGTTTGAAAATTTTTAAAGTCTATCTTCCGAATTTGAAGTCGAATCTCATCAATTCTTATATTTTTGAGTGAGTTTGCAACTAACTTTGTCAGCAATCGTCCATTTACTTCCATTGGAGCCAATTGAGGTCAATTGTCACTTTGTGTTGTTTGAAAATTTTCGAAGTCTATCTTCCGAATTTGAAGTCGAATCTCATCAATTCTTATATATTAGAGTGAGTTTGCTACTAACTTTGTCAGCAATCGTCGATTTACATCCCTTGAAGCCCATTGAGGTCGATTGTCACTTTGTGTTGTTTGAAAATTTTTGAAGTCTATCTTCCGAATTTGAAGTCGAATCTCATCAATTCTTATATATTTGAGTAACTTTGCGACTAACTTTGTCAGCAATCGTCCATTTACTTCCATTGAAGCCCATTGAGGTCGATTGTCACTTTGTATTGATTGAAAATTTTCAAAGTCTATCTTCCGAATTTTAAGTCGAATCTCATCAATTCTCATATATTTGAGTGAGTTTGCAACTAACTTTGTCAGCAATCGTCGATTTACATCCATTGAAGCCCATTGAGGTCGATTGTCACTTTGTGTTGTTTGAGAACTTTTAAATTCTATCTTCCGAATTTTAAGTCGAATCTCATCAATTCTCATATATTTGAGTGAGTTTGCAACTAACTTTGTCAGCAATCGTCGATTTACATCCATTGAAGCCCATTGAGGTCGATTGTCACTTTTTGTTGTTTGAGAACTTTTAAAGTCTATCTTCCGAATTTTAAGTCGAATCTCATCAATTCTCATATATTTGAGTGAGTTTTCAACTAACTTTGTCAGCAATCGTCGATTTACATCCGTTGAAGCCCATTGAGGTCGATTGTCACTTTGTGTTGTTTGAAAATTTTCGAAGTCTATCTTCCGAATTTGAAGTCGAATCTCATCAATTCTTCTATTTTTGAGTGAGTTTGCAACTAACATTGTCAGCAATCGTCGATTTACATCTGTGAAGCCCATTGAGGTCGATTGTCACTTTATGTTGTTTGAAAATTTTCGAAGTCTATCTTCCGAATTCGAAGTCGAATCTCATCAATTCTTATATATTTGAGAGAGATTGCAACTAACTTTGTCAGCAATCGTCCATTTACTTCCATTGAAGCCCATTGAGGTCGATTGTCACTTTGTATTGATTGAAAATTTTCAAAGTCTACCTTCCGAATTTGAAGTCGAATCTCATCAATTCTTATATATTTGAGTGAATTATATATTTGAGAGAGATTGCAACTAACTTTGTCAGCAATTGTCCATTTACTTCCATTGAAGCCCATTGAGGTCGATTGTCACTTTGTATTGATTGAAAATTTTTAAAGTCTTTCCTCCGAATTTGAAGTCGAATCTCATCAGTTCTTATATATTTGAGTGAATTTTCAACTAACTTTGTCAGCAATCTTCGATTCACTTCCATTGAAGCCCATTGAGGTCGATTGTAACTTTGTGTTGTTTAAAAATTTTCAAAGTCTATCTTCCGAATTTGGAGTCGAATCTCATCAATTGTTATATATTTGAGTGAGTTTGCAACTAACTTTGTCAGCAATCGTCGATTTACATCCGTTGAAGCCCATTGAGGTCGATTGTCACTTTGTGTTGTTTGAAAATTTTTAAAGTCTATCTTCCGAATTTGAAGTCGAATCTCATCAATTCTTATATTTTTGAGTGAGTTTGCAACTAACTTTGTCAGCAATCGTCCATTTACTTCCATTGGAGCCAATTGAGGTCAATTGTCACTTTGTGTTGTTTGAAAATTTTCGAAGTCAATCTTCCGAATTTGAAGTCGAATCTCATCAATTCTTATATATTTGAGTGACTTTGCGACTAACTTTGTCAGCAATCGTCCATTTACTTCCATTGAAGCCCATTGAGGTCGATTGTCACTTTGTATTGATTGAAAATTTTCAAAGTCTATCTTCCGAATTTTAAGTCGAATCTCATCAATTCTCATATATTTGAGTGAGTTTGCAACTAACTTTGTCAGCAATCGTCGATTTACATCCATTGAAGCCCATTGAGGTCGATTGTCACTTTGTGTTGTTTGAGAACTTTTAAATTCTATCTTCCGAATTTGAAGTCGAATCTCATCAATTCTTATATATTAGAGTGAGTTTGCTACTAACTTTGTCAGCAATCGTCGATTTACATCCCTTGAAGCCCATTGAGGTCGATTGTCACTTTGTGTTGTTTGAAAATTTTTGAAGTCTATCTTCCGAATTTGAAGTCGAATCTCATCAATTCTTATATATTTGAGTGACTTTGCGACTAACTTTGTCAGCAATCGTCCATTTACTTCCATTGAAGCCCATTGAGGTCGATTGTCACTTTGTATTGATTGAAAATTTTCAAAGTCTATCTTCCGAATTTTAAGTCGAATCTCATCAATTCTCATATATTTGAGTGAGTTTGCAACTAACTTTGTCAGCAATCGTCGATTTACATCCATTGAAGCCCATTGAGGTCGATTGTCACTTTGTGTTGTTTGAGAACTTTTAAATTCTATCTTCCGAATTTTAAGTCGAATCTCATCAATTCTCATATATTTGAGTGAGTTTGCAACTAACTTTGTCAGCAATCGTCGATTTACATCCATTGAAGCCCATTGAGGTCGATTGTCACTTTGTGTTGTTTGAGAACTTTTAAAGTCTATCTTCCGAATTTTAAGTCGAATCTCATCAATTCTCATATATTTGAGTGCGTTTTCAACTAACTTTGTCAGCAATCGTCGATTTACATCCGTTGAAGCCCATTGAGGTCGATTGTCACTTTGTGTTGTTTGAACATTTTCGAAGCCTATCTTCCGAATTTGAAGTCGAATCTCATCAATTCTTCTATTTTTGAGTGAGTTTGCAACTAACATTGTCAGCAATCGTCGATTTACATCTGTGAAGCCCATTGAGGTCGATTGTCACTTTATGTTGTTTGAAAATTTTCGAAGTCTATCTTCCGAATTCGAAGTCGAATCTCATCAATTCTTATATATTTGAGAGAGATTGCAACTAACTTTGTCAGCAATCGTCCATTTACTTCCATTGAAGCCCATTGAGGTCGATTGTCACTTTGTATTGATTGAAAATTTTCAAAGTCTACCTTCCGAATTTGAAGTCGAATCTCATCAATTCTTATATATTTGAGTGAATTTGCGACTAACTTTGTCAGCAATCGTCCATTTAATTCCATTGGAGCCCATTGAGGTCGATTGTCACTTTGTTTTGATTGAAAATTTCCAAAGTATATCTACCGAATTTGAAGTCGAATCCCATCAATTCTTATATGTTTGAGTGAGTTTGTAACTAACTTTGTCAGATATCGTCGATTTACATTTATTGAAGCCCATTGTGGTCGATTGTCACTTTGTGTTGTTTAAAAATTTTCAAAGTCTATCTTCCGAATTTTAAGTCGAATCTCATCAATTCTCATATATTTGAGTGAGTTTGCAACTAACTTTGTCAGCAATCGTCGATTTACATCCATTGAAGCCCATTGAGGTCGATTGTCACTTTGTGTTGTTTGAGAACTTTTAAAGTCTATCTTCCGAATTTTAAGTCGAATCTCATCAATTCTCATATATTTGAGTGCGTTTTCAACTAACTTTGTCAGCAATCGTCGATTTACATCCGTTGAAGCCCATTGAGGTCGATTGTCACTTTGTGTTGTTTGAGAACTTTTAAAGTCTATCTTCCGAATTTGAAGTCGAATCTCATCAATTCTTCTATTTTTGAGTGAGTTTGCAACTAACATTGTCAGCAATCGTCGATTTACATCTGTGAAGCCCATTGAGGTCGATTGTCACTTTATGTTGTTTGAAAATTTTCGAAGTCTATCTTCCGAATTCGAAGTCGAATCTCATCAATTCTTATATATTTGAGAGAGATTGCAACTAACTTTGTCAGCAATCGTCCATTTACTTCCATTGAAGCCCATTGAGGTCGATTGTCACTTTGTATTGATTGAAAATTTTCAAAGTCTACCTTCCGAATTTGAAGTCGAATCTCATCAATTCTTATATATTTGAGTGAGTTTGTAACTAACTTTGTCAGATATCGTCGATTTACATTTATTGAAGCCCATTGTGGTCGATTGTCACTTTGTGTTGATTAAAAATTTTCAAAGTCTATCTTCCGAATTTGAAGTCGAATCTCATCAATTCTCATATATTTGAGTGAGTTTGCAACTAACTTTGTCAGCAATCGTCGATTTACATCCATCGAAGCCCATTGAGGTCGATTGTCACTTTGTGTTGTTTGAGAACTTTTAAAGTCTATCTTCCGAATTTTAAGTCGAATCTCATCAATTCTCATATATTTGAGTGAGTTTGCAACTAACTTTGTCAGCAATCGTCGATTTACATCCATTGAAGCCCATTGAGGTCGATTGTCACTTTGTGTTGTTTGAGAACTTTTAAAGTCTATCTTCCGAATTTGAAGTCGGATCTCATCAATTCTTCTATTTTTGAGTGAGTTTGCAACTAACATTGTCAGCAATCGTCGATTTACATCTGTGAAGCCCATTGAGGTCGATTGTCACTTTATGTAGTTTGAAAATTTTCGAAGTCTATCTTCCGAATTCGAAGTCGAATCTCATCAATTCTTATATATTTGAGAGAGATTGCAACTAACTTTGTCAGCAATCGTCCATTTACTTCCATTGAAGCCCATTGAGGTCGATTGTCACTTTGTATTGATTGAAAATTTTCAAAGTCTACCTTCCGAATTTGAAGTCGAATCTCATCAATTCTTATATATTTGAGTGAGTTTGCAACTAACTTTGTCAGCAATCGTCGATTTACATCCATTGAAGCCCATTGAGGTCGATTGTCACTTTGTGTTGTTTGAGAACTTTTAAAGTCTATCTTCCGAATTTGAAGTCGAATCTCATCAATTCTTCTATTTTTGAGTGAGTTTGCAACTAACATTGTCAGCAATCGTCGATTTACATCTGTGAAGCCCATTGAGGTCGATTGTCACTTTATGTTGTTTGAAAATTTTCGAAGTCTATCTTCCGAATTCGAAGTCGAATCTCATCAATTCTTATATATTTGAGAGAGATTGCAACTAACTTTGTCAGTAATCGTCCATTTACTTCCATTGAAGCCCATTGAGGTCGATTGTCACTTTGTATTGATTGAAAATTTTCAAAGTCTACCTTCCGAATTTGAAGTCGAATCTCATCAATTCTTATATATTTGAGTGAGTTTGTAACTAACTTTGTCAGATATCGTCGATTTACATTTATTGAAGCCCATTGTGGTCGATTGTCACTTTGTGTTGTTTAAAAATTTTCAAAGTCTATCTTCCGAATTTGAAGTCGAATCTCATCAATTCTTATATATTAGAGTGAGTTTGCGACTAACTTTGTCAGCAATCGTCCATTTACTTCCATTGAAGCCCATTGAGGTCGATTGTCACTTTGTATTGTTTGAAAATTTTCAAAGTCTATCTTCCGAATTTTAAGTCGAATCTCATCAATTCTCATATATTTGAGTGAGTTTGCAACTAAATTTGTCAGCAATCGTCGATTTACATCCATCGAAGCCCATTGAGGTCGATTGTCACTTTGTGTTGTTTGAAAACTTTTAAAGTCTATCTTCCGAATTTGAAGTCGAATCTTATCAATTCTTATATATTTGAGAGAGATTGCAACTAACTTTGTCCGCAATCGTCCATTTACTTCCATTGAAGCCCATTGAGGTCGATTGTCACTTTGGATTGATTGAAAATTTTTAAAGTCTTTCCTCCGAATTTGAAGTCGAATCTCATCAGTTCTTATATATTTGAGTAAATTTTCAACTAACTTTGTCAGCAATCTTCGATTCACTTCCATTGAAGCCCATTGAGGTCGATTGTCACTTTGTGTTGTTTGAGAACTTTTAAAGTCTATTTTCCGAATTTGAAGTCGAATCTCATCAATTCTTATATATTAGAGTGAGTTTGCAACTAACTTTGTCAGCAATCGTCCATTTACTTCCATTGGAGCCCATTGAGGTCAATTGTCACTTTGTGTTGTTTGAAAATTTTCGAAGTCTATCTTCCGAATTTGAAGTCGAATCTCATCAATTCTTATATATTAGAGTGAGTTTGCTACTAACTTTGTCAGCAATCGTCGATTTACATCCCTTGAAGCCCATTGAGGTCGATTGTCACTTTGTGTTGTTTGAAAATTTTTAAAGTCTATCTTCCGAATTTTAAGTCGAATCTGATCAATTCTCATATATTTGAGTGAGTTTGCAACTAACTTTGTCAGCAATCGTCGATATTCATCCATTGAAGCCCATTGAGGTCGATTGTCACTTTGTGTTGTTTGAGAACTTTTAAAGTCTATCTTCCGAATTTGAAGTCGAATCTTATCAATTCTTATATATTTGAGAGAGATTGCAACTAACTTTGTCAGCAATCGTCGATTTACATCTATGAAGCCCATTGAGGTCGATTGTCACTTCGTGTTGTTTGAAAATTTTTAAAGTCTATCTTCCGAATTTGAAGTCGAATCTCATCAATTCTTATATATTTGAGTGAGTTTGCGACTAACTTTGTCAGCAATCGTCCATTTACTTCCATTGAAGCCCATTGAGGTCGATTGTCACTTTGTATTGATTGAAAATTTTCAAAGTCTATCTTCCGAACTTTAAGTCGAATCTCATCAATTCTCATATATTTGAGTGAGTTTGCAACTAACTTTGTCAGCAATCGTCGATCTACATCCATTGAAGCCCATTGAGGTCGATTGTCACTTTGTGTTGTTTGAGAACTTTTAAAGTCTATCATCCGAATTTTAAGTCGAATCTCATCAATTCTCATATATTTGAGTGAGTTTGCAACTAACTTTGTCAGCAATCGTCGATATTCATCCATTGAAGCCCATTGAGGTCGATTGT
Source organism: Diorhabda elongata (assembly GCA_026230145.1). NCBI lineage: Eukaryota > Metazoa > Arthropoda > Insecta > Coleoptera > Chrysomelidae > Diorhabda > Diorhabda elongata. The sequence goes on from CM047936.1 coordinate 11,332,431, forward strand.
CACTTTGTGTTGTTTGAGAACTTTTAAAGTCTATCTTCCGAATTTTAAGTCGAATCTCATCAATTCTCATATATTTGAGTGAGTTTGCAACTAACTTTGTCAGCAATCGTCGATTTACATCCATTGAAGCCCATTGAGGTCGATTGTCACTTTGTGTTGTTTGAGAACTTTTAAAGTCTATCTTCCGAATTTTAAGTCGAATCTCATCAATTCTTATATATTTGAGTGAGTTTGCGACTAATTTTCTCAGCAATCGTCCATTTACTTCCATTGAAGCCCATTGAGGTCGATTGTCACTTTGTATTGATTGAAAATTTTCAAAGTCTATCTTCCGAATTTTAAGTCGAATCTCATCAATTCTAATATATTTGAGTGAGTTTGCAACTAACTTTGTCAGCAATCGTCGATTTACATCCATTGAAGCCCATTGAGGTCGATTGTCACTTTGTGTTGTTTGAAAACTTTTAAAGTCTATCTTCCGAATTTGAAGTCGAATCTTATCAATTTTTATATATTTGAGAGAGATTGCAACTAACTTTGTCCGCAATCGTCCATTTACTTCCATTGAAGCCAATTGTGGTCGATTGTCACTTTGTGTTGTTTGAAAATTTTCAAAGTCTTTCCTCCGAATTTGAAGTCGAATCTCATCAGTTCTTATATATTTGAGTAAATTTTCAACTAACTTTGTCAGCAATTTTCGATTCACTTCCATTGAAGTCCATTGAGGTCGATTGTCAATTTGTGTTGTTTGAAAATTTTCAAAGTCTATCTTCCGAATTTGGAGTCGAATCTCATCAATTCTTATATATTTGAGTGAGTTTGCAACTAACTTTGTCAGCAATCGTCGATTTACATCTATGAAGCCCATTGAGGTCGATTGTCACTTTGTGTTGTTTGAGAACTTTTAAAGTCTATCTTCCGAATTTTAAGTCGAATCTCATCAATTCTCATATATTTGAGTGAGTTTGCAACTAACTTTGTCAGCAATCGTCGATTTACATCCATTGAAGCCCATTGAGGTCGATTGTCACTTTGTGTTGTTTGAGAACTTTTAAAGTCTATCTTCCGAATTTTAAGTCGAATCTCATCAATTCTTATATATTAGAGTGAGTTTGCTACTAACTTTGTCAGCAATCGTCGATTTACATCCCTTGAAGCCCATTGAGGTCGATTGTCACTTTGTGTTGTTTGATAATTTTTGAAGTCTATCTTCCGAATTTGAAGTCGAATCTCATCAATTCTTCTATTTTTGAGTGAGTTTGCAACTAACATTGTCAGCAATCGTCGATTTACATCTGTGAAGCCCATTGAGGTCGATTGTCACTTTATGTTGTTTGAAAATTTTCGAAGTCTATCTTCCGAATTCGAAGTCGAATCTCATCAATTCTTATATATTTGAGAGAGATTGCAACTAACTTTGTCAGCAATCGTCCATTTACTTCCATTGAAGCCCATTGAGGTCGATTGTCACTTTGTATTGATTGAAAATTTTCAAAGTCTACCTTCCGAATTTGAAGTCGAATCTCATCAATTCTTATATATTTGAGTGAATTTGCGACTAACTTTGTCAGCAATCGTCCATTTAATTCCATTGGAGCCCATTGAGGTCGATTGTCACTTTGTTTTGATTGAAAATTTCCAAAGTATATCTTCCGAATTTGAAGTCGAATCTCATCAATTCTTATATGTTTGAGTGAGTTTGTAACTAACTTTGTCAGATATCGTCGATTTACATTTATTGAAGCCCATTGTGGTCGATTGTCACTTTGTGTTGTTTAAAAATTTTCAAAGTCTATCTTCCGAATTTTAAGTCGAATCTCATCAATTCTCATATATTTGAGTGAGTTTGCAACTAACTTTGTCAGCAATCGTCGATTTACATCCATTGAAGCCCATTGAGGTCGATTGTCACTTTGTGTTGTTTGAGAACTTTTAAATTCTATCTTCCGAATTTTAAGTCGAATCTCATCAATTCTCATATATTTGAGTGAGTTTGCAACTAACTTTGTCAGCAATCGTCGATTTACATCCATTGAAGCCCATTGAGGTCGATTGTCACTTTGTGTTGTTTGAGAACTTTTAAAGTCTATCTTCCGAATTTGAAGTCGAATCTCATCAATTCTTCTATTTTTGAGTGAGTTTGCAACTAACATTGTCAGCAATCGTCGATTTACATCTGTGAAGCCCATTGAGGTCGATTGTCACTTTATGTTGTTTGAAAATTTTCGAAGTCTATCTTCCGAATTCGAAGTCGAATCTCATCAATTCTTATATATTTGAGAGAGATTGCAACTAACTTTGTCAGCAATCGTCCATTTACTTCCATTGAAGCCCATTGAGGTCGATTGTCACTTTGTATTGATTGAAAATTTTCAAAGTCTACCTTCCGAATTTGAAGTCGAATCTCATCAATTCTTATATATTTGAGTGAGTTTGTAACTAACTTTGTCAGATATCGTCGATTTACATTTATTGAAGCCCATTGTGGTCGATTGTCACTTTGTGTTGTTTAAAAATTTTCAAAGTCTATCTTCCGAATTTGAAGTCGAATCTCATCAATTCTCATATATTTGAGTGAGTTTGCAACTAACTTTGTCAGCAATCGTCGATTTACATCCATCGAAGCCCATTGAGGTCGATTGTCACTTTGTGTTGTTTGAGAACTTTTAAAGTCTATCTTCCGAATTTTAAGTCGAATCTCATCAATTCTCATATATTTGAGTGAGTTTGCAACTAACTTTGTCAGCAATCGTCGATTTACATCCATTGAAGCCCATTGAGGTCGATTGTCACTTTGTGTTGTTTGAGAACTTTTAAAGTCTATCTTCCGAATTTGAAGTCGAATCTCATCAATTCTTCTATTTTTGAGTGAGTTTGCAACTAACATTGTCAGCAATCGTCGATTTACATCTGTGAAGCCCATTGAGGTCGATTGTCACTTTATGTTGTTTGAAAATTTTCGAAGTCTATCTTCCGAATTCGAAGTCGAATCTCATCAATTCTTATATATTTGAGAGAGATTGCAACTAACTTTGTCAGCAATCGTCCATTTACTTCCATTGAAGCCCATTGAGGTCGATTGTCACTTTGTATTGATTGAAAATTTTCAAAGTCTACCTTCCGAATTTGAAGTCGAATCTCATCAATTCTTATATATTTGAGTGAGTTTGTAACTAACTTTGTCAGATATCGTCGATTTACATTTATTGAAGCCCATTGTGGTCGATTGTCACTTTGTGTTGTTTAAAAATTTTCAAAGTCTATCTTCCGAATTTGAAGTCGAATCTCATCAATTCTCATATATTTGAGTGAGTTTGCAACTAACTTTGTCAGCAATCGTCGATTTACATCCATCGAAGCCCATTGAGGTCGATTGTCACTTTGTGTTGTTTGAGAACTTTTAAAGTCTATCTTCCGAATTTTAAGTCGAATCTCATCAATTCTCATATATTTGAGTGAGTTTGCAACTAACTTTGTCAGCAATCGTCGATTTACATCCATTGAAGCCCATTGAGGTCGATTGTCACTTTGTGTTGTTTGAGAACTTTTAAAGTCTATCTTCCGAATTTGAAGTCGAATCTCATCAATTCTTCTATTTTTGAGTGAGTTTGCAACTAACATTGTCAGCAATCGTCGATTTACATCTGTGAAGCCCATTGAGGTCGATTGTCACTTTATGTAGTTTGAAAATTTTCGAAGTCTATCTTCCGAATTCGAAGTCGAATCTCATCAATTCTTATATATTTGAGAGAGATTGCAACTAACTTTGTCAGCAATCGTCCATTTACTTCCATTGAAGCCCATTGAGGTCGATTGTCACTTTGTATTGATTGAAAATTTTCAAAGTCTACCTTCCGAATTTGAAGTCGAATCTCATCAATTCTTATATATTTGAGTGAGTTTGCAACTAACTTTGTCAGCAATCGTCGATTTACATCCATTGAAGCCCATTGAGGTCGATTGTCACTTTGTGTTGTTTGAGAACTTTTAAAGTCTATCTTCCGAATTTGAAGTCGAATCTCATCAATTCTTCTATTTTTGAGTGAGTTTGCAACTAACATTGTCAGCAATCGTCGATTTACATCTGTGAAGCCCATTGAGGTCGATTGTCACTTTATGTTGTTTGAAAATTTTCGAAGTCTATCTTCCGAATTCGAAGTCGAATCTCATCAATTCTTATATATTTGAGAGAGATTGCAACTAACTTTGTCAGTAATCGTCCATTTACTTCCATTGAAGCCCATTGAGGTCGATTGTCACTTTGTATTGATTGAAAATTTTCAAAGTCTACCTTCCGAATTTGAAGTCGAATCTCATCAATTCTTATATATTTGAGTGAGTTTGTAACTAACTTTGTCAGATATCGTCGATTTACATTTATTGAAGCCCATTGTGGTCGATTGTCACTTTGTGTTGTTTAAAAATTTTCAAAGTCTATCTTCCGAATTTGAAGTCGAATCTCATCAATTCTTATATATTAGAGTGAGTTTGCGACTAACTTTGTCAGCAATCGTCCATTTACTTCCATTGAAGCCCATTGAGGTCGATTGTCACTTTGTATTGTTTGAAAATTTTCAAAGTCTATCTTCCGAATTTTAAGTCGAATCTCATCAATTCTCATATATTTGAGTGAGTTTGCAACTAAATTTGTCAGCAATCGTCGATTTACATCCATCGAAGCCCATTGAGGTCGATTGTCACTTTGTGTTGTTTGAAAACTTTTAAAGTCTATCTTCCGAATTTGAAGTCGAATCTTATCAATTCTTATATATTTGAGAGAGATTGCAACTAACTTTGTCCGCAATCGTCCATTTACTTCCATTGAAGCCCATTGAGGTCGATTGTCACTTTGGATTGATTGAAAATTTTTAAAGTCTTTCCTCCGAATTTGAAGTCGAATCTCATCAGTTCTTATATATTTGAGTAAATTTTCAACTAACTTTGTCAGCAATCTTCGATTCACTTCCATTGAAGCCCATTGAGGTCGATTGTCACTTTAAGTTGTTTGAGAACTTTTAAAGTCTATTTTCCGAATTTGAAGTCGAATCTCATCAATTCTTATATATTAGAGTGAGTTTGCTACTAACTTTGTCAGCAATCGTCCATTTAATTCCATTGGAGCCCATTGAGGTCGATTGTCACTTTGTTTTGATTGAAAATTTCCAAAGTATATCTTCCGAATTTGAAGTCGAATCTCATCAATTCTTATATGTTTGAGTGAGTTTGTAACTAACTTTGTCAGATATCGTCGATTTACATCCGTTGAAGCCCATTGAGGTCGATTGTCACTTTGTGTTGTTTGAAAAATTTTAAAGTCTATCTTCCGAATTTTAAGTCGAATCTCATCAATTCTTATATTTTTGAGCGAGTTTGCAACTAACTTTGTCAGCAATCGTCCATTTACTTCCATTGGAGCCCATTGAGGTCAATTGTCACTTTGTGTTGTTTGAAAATTTTCGAAGTCTATCTTCCGAATTTGAAGTCGAATCTCATCAATTCTTATATATTAGAGTGAGTTTGCTACTAACTTTGTCAGCAATCGTCGATTTACATCCCTTGAAGCCCATTGAGGTCGATTGTCACTTTGTGTTGTTTGAAAATTTTTAAAGTCTATCTTCCGAATTTTAAGTCGAATCTGATCAATTCTCATATATTTGAGTGAGTTTGCAACTAACTTTGTCAGCAATCGTCGATATTCATCCATTGAAGCCCATTGAGGTCGATTGTCACTTTGTGTTGTTTGAGAACTTTTAAAGTCTATCTTCCGAATTTGAAGTCGAATCTTATCAATTCTTATATATTTGAGAGAGATTGCAACTAACTTTGTCAGCAATCGTCGATTTACATCTATGAAGCCCATTGAGGTCGATTGTCACTTCGTGTTGTTTGAAAATTTTTAAAGTCTATCTTCCGAATTTGAAGTCGAATCTCATCAATTCTTATATATTTGAGTGAGTTTGCGACTAACTTTGTCAGCAATCGTCCATTTACTTCCATTGAAGCCCATTGAGGTCGATTGTCACTTTGTATTGATTGAAAATTTTCAAAGTCTATCTTCCGAACTTTAAGTCGAATCTCATCAATTCTCATATATTTGAGTGAGTTTGCAACTAACTTTGTCAGCAATCGTCGATCTACATCCATTGAAGCCCATTGAGGTCGATTGTCAATTTGTGTTGTTTGAAAATTTTCAAAGTCTATCTTCCGAATTTGGAGTCGAATCTCATCAATTCTTATATATTTGAGTGAGTTTGCAACTAACTTTGTCAGCAATCGTCGATTTACATCTATGAAGCCCATTGAGGTCGATTGTCACTTTGTGTTGTTTGAGAACTTTTAAAGTCTATCTTCCGAATTTTAAGTCGAATCTCATCAATTCTCATATATTTGAGTGAGTTTGCAACTAACTTTGTCAGCAATCGTCGATTTACATCCATTGAAGCCCATTGAGGTCGATTGTCACTTTGTGTTGTTTGAGAACTTTTAAAGTCTATCTTCCGAATTTTAAGTCGAATCTCATCAATTCTTATATATTAGAGTGAGTTTGCTACTAACTTTGTCAGCAATCGTCGATTTACATCCCTTGAAGCCCATTGAGGTCGATTGTCACTTTGTGTTGTTTGATAATTTTTGAAGTCTATCTTCCGAATTTGAAGTCGAATCTCATCAATTCTTCTATTTTTGAGTGAGTTTGCAACTAACATTGTCAGCAATCGTCGATTTACATCTGTGAAGCCCATTGAGGTCGATTGTCACTTTATGTTGTTTGAAAATTTTCGAAGTCTATCTTCCGAATTCGAAGTCGAATCTCATCAATTCTTATATATTTGAGAGAGATTGCAACTAACTTTGTCAGCAATCGTCCATTTACTTCCATTGAAGCCCATTGAGGTCGATTGTCACTTTGTATTGATTGAAAATTTTCAAAGTCTACCTTCCGAATTTGAAGTCGAATCTCATCAATTCTTATATATTTGAGTGAATTTGCGACTAACTTTGTCAGCAATCGTCCATTTAATTCCATTGGAGCCCATTGAGGTCGATTGTCACTTTGTTTTGATTGAAAATTTCCAAAGTATATCTTCCGAATTTGAAGTCGAATCTCATCAATTCTTATATGTTTGAGTGAGTTTGTAACTAACTTTGTCAGATATCGTCGATTTACATTTATTGAAGCCCATTGTGGTCGATTGTCACTTTGTGTTGTTTAAAAATTTTCAAAGTCTATCTTCCGAATTTTAAGTCGAATCTCATCAATTCTCATATATTTGAGTGAGTTTGCAACTAACTTTGTCAGCAATCGTCGATTTACATCCATTGAAGCCCATTGAGGTCGATTGTCACTTTGTGTTGTTTGAGAACTTTTAAATTCTATCTTCCGAATTTTAAGTCGAATCTCATCAATTCTCATATATTTGAGTGAGTTTGCAACTAACTTTGTCAGCAATCGTCGATTTACATCCATTGAAGCCCATTGAGGTCGATTGTCACTTTGTGTTGTTTGAGAACTTTTAAAGTCTATCTTCCGAATTTGAAGTCGAATCTCATCAATTCTTCTATTTTTGAGTGAGTTTGCAACTAACATTGTCAGCAATCGTCGATTTACATCTGTGAAGCCCATTGAGGTCGATTGTCACTTTATGTTGTTTGAAAATTTTCGAAGTCTATCTTCCGAATTCGAAGTCGAATCTCATCAATTCTTATATATTTGAGAGAGATTGCAACTAACTTTGTCAGCAATCGTCCATTTACTTCCATTGAAGCCCATTGAGGTCGATTGTCACTTTGTATTGATTGAAAATTTTCAAAGTCTACCTTCCGAATTTGAAGTCGAATCTCATCAATTCTTATATATTTGAGTGAGTTTGTAACTAACTTTGTCAGATATCGTCGATTTACATTTATTGAAGCCCATTGTGGTCGATTGTCACTTTGTGTTGTTTAAAAATTTTCAAAGTCTATCTTCCGAATTTGAAGTCGAATCTCATCAATTCTCATATATTTGAGTGAGTTTGCAACTAACTTTGTCAGCAATCGTCGATTTACATCCATCGAAGCCCATTGAGGTCGATTGTCACTTTGTGTTGTTTGAGAACTTTTAAAGTCTATCTTCCGAATTTTAAGTCGAATCTCATCAATTCTCATATATTTGAGTGAGTTTGCAACTAACTTTGTCAGCAATCGTCGATTTACATCCATTGAAGCCCATTGAGGTCGATTGTCACTTTGTGTTGTTTGAGAACTTTTAAAGTCTATCTTCCGAATTTGAAGTCGAATCTCATCAATTCTTCTATTTTTGAGTGAGTTTGCAACTAACATTGTCAGCAATCGTCGATTTACATCTGTGAAGCCCATTGAGGTCGATTGTCACTTTATGTTGTTTGAAAATTTTCGAAGTCTATCTTCCGAATTCGAAGTCGAATCTCATCAATTCTTATATATTTGAGAGAGATTGCAACTAACTTTGTCAGCAATCGTCCATTTACTTCCATTGAAGCCCATTGAGGTCGATTGTCACTTTGTATTGATTGAAAATTTTCAAAGTCTACCTTCCGAATTTGAAGTCGAATCTCATCAATTCTTATATATTTGAGTGAGTTTGTAACTAACTTTGTCAGATATCGTCGATTTACATTTATTGAAGCCCATTGTGGTCGATTGTCACTTTGTGTTGTTTAAAAATTTTCAAAGTCTATCTTCCGAATTTGAAGTCGAATCTCATCAATTCTCATATATTTGAGTGAGTTTGCAACTAACTTTGTCAGCAATCGTCGATTTACATCCATCGAAGCCCATTGAGGTCGATTGTCACTTTGTGTTGTTTGAGAACTTTTAAAGTCTATCTTCCGAATTTTAA